>CM062290.1:352338794-352398417 GCA_031216915.1 Pictodentalium vernedei
TGGTTATTGACTTTGGGTCTTGTTGTGTGCCTGATGTCTTGTTTCCTGTTTTTCTTTTGACGTTGTTTCCATTAACAACGTCCTCAATATGTGTAGTATTTCATATTATATTGCGATATAATTGTTGTAAGATTCAATTATTATTATTCCGGTAGTGTAGCTCCAAAAAATTGGATTTTGTCCACACTTAGGCTCTATCGGGATACCCTTGGGCTCATAGGTTCCCTTTGGAAACCTACGCTTTTCTTCAAAATTTTTGAAAAATTTTTTTTTTTTTTTTGAAATTTAATTTTGATTTCTATTTTTCATGTATCTATATATATATATATGAGTTGTAGTAGTGCTATCGTCTTTAGTCGATGCACTCCTGCAGATTTTTGTCCTACTTGTGTACAGTGGGACTACAATGTTGGAGACTGGTGTCGCAGTAAGTTGTTGGTGGTGAAGTTCCTATTTGGGGCCTCTTCCGCGATATAATATTTTTCAGTTTCTTTTTTCAGATTTACATGAACATGGTGATGATACTGTGACATCCATCCAAGTGTGTTACCGTCGTCGAGCTCGGTTGAGCTAAAGAGGAAATAGAGCTAGCTGCAGGGTGCTGATATATAAGCAAGGGATCCTTGCAAGCAGCTAGCTCGACCAGTGAAGCGGTTACTCCATCCGGGGAGCCGTAACACCGGGTAAGTCCATTGCGGTCGAAGGAAGTGTGTAGATGTGGGTAGAGCGAGCACCTTAAAGGCTCACCCAGCGACGACGGATATAGGGAGGAATAGGGAGGAAGTCGGCAAGTTTCTTTTTGAGAGGCTCGGCGAGGTCAATAAGGCCGCGAGCGGGAGAGACCCTCTTTAACCCAACAACATTTGGGCCAAATGTTTTGAGAAACTTGTACGAACGGAACATATGTCCAACCACCGCTCGGGTCGCTCCGTCAAGTCTACAGCCGGGTCGGCTTTAGTCACGGCTTCCTCCACTACGTTATTGAAGCACACACGATCGCAGTCTAGCTACTCGACTTCAGATATCCAACCACTTGCGCGAAGACAGAGCCGTTCTCCGTCCATGAAGTCGGACCATTCAGTAGCTAGCGCTCCGAGGCATCGATCGATGGGACATTCGGAGAAGATATACCTCTAGATTTTCGTCCCAAGAGCAGCAAGCGGCGCATAAGACGGAAGACCGTTGCTCCACAAGCTTCGTTAATGGACTGGCTGTCGCAGATCGAGCAGCAAATCGCAGCATCCCAGCATATGCAAGAGCAGTTTCCCACAGACTCCGGAGGTGAGCTGTCAGACGGTGCTGGGTCGGTGTAGTCATCTGCAGATGCAGACGTCATAGCTGATTCAGTCGAATGGTGAAAGGGACTAGGAAGAGGATTACCCTTCCCTTTCAGAACAGTTTATGAAGTTATAGACTTCATTCATCAGTAATGTCTTTAATCTGTTCAAACTGATCAGCATGCTGCGACTACTATAGAGGATTAGCTACCCGACTTCAGATTGCCATAGTTGTCTGAAGACAGAGCATTCTTCACCTGTGAAGTCAGACCATCCAGTAGCCAGCGATCCAAGGCATCGATCACGGGACATTCGGAGAATACATGCACAGACCGGGGATGAAGATCTATCCCTTCCTGCATCATTTGATATGTGCTCGGAAGTACTTCCTCCAGATATTCGTCCCAGGGGCAGCGTCAAAGAACAGAAGACCGCTGCTCCTCAAGTACAGGGACATTCGGAGAAGATATGAGCGGGCCGGGGATGAAGAAATGTCCCTACCTGCATCACTATATTTATGCTCCAAAGTGCTACCTCTGGATATTCGTCCCAGGGGTAGCGGCAAAGATACAGAAGACCGCTGCTCCTCAAGCCTCGGTAACGCAAATGCTGTCTCTGATCGTGCAGCTAATCGCAGCATCCCAGCAAAAGCAGCCTCCTGCAGACTCAAGAGGTGAGCTGTAGGATGGTGCTGGGTCGGTCCAGTCATCTGCACACGCTGACGCAAGGGACTGAACGTCATAGCTGATTCAGTCGAATGATGAATGGGACGAGGAAGAGAATTACCCTTGCCTTTCGGAACAGCACAGGCTAGCGATGAACTGCATTACTATCCTGCATCTGTTACCTGATCAGCATGCTGCGTCCATTAGAGAGAAACCACTGTCGTCTCTGGGAACAGACTAGGTGCGGAGGAAAGAGGATGTTCTTTCCGTTCCGTCACTATCTTAGACAGGTGTCGCAAAGCTTCGGCCGCATTGACGCCATATTCTACCCTCTAATGCTAGGAGGAAGGCGGTTTCTTATCGACATCTTCAATTAATATACCGTTCCTTGGACAACGTTCATTTATAACAGTTGGAAAAGATGTACAGAGAGCTCATCTGCAGCATTTAAATGAGCAGGCCGGGGATGAAAAAATGTTCCTACCTGCATCATTTAATATACACTTTGAATTGATGGAATGTGTTATCTCATCAAATAAGTGAATCTGGACGTGGTGTCCTACGCAGATCACCTTACCAGAGCTATGATGCAACATTTCAATGGGAAGGAATATGAGGACGTTGTTCCTTTCTAAGAGTTCTTTCCAGGGCAGTCATGTATGCCACGTTCAACTCCGCACTGACAGTGGAAAATTTGGAGTTGGTAAGACGTGATGCTGCCCTTGCATCGTCATCACTCTCAGATGACAAGGTGAATATCTCTCCGAGTCGCTCCGCTCACCGGGAATACACTATTTGATGACAAGCTTGCGCTGCTGTATAAGCAGGCTACAAGAAGGCTTCCAGAGCACTGCTATTGAAGTAGGTGTCTCATCAACACACTTCAGCAGACTGGGGTAAGCAAGGCTGTTCCACTTCTAAGAAAGCATCAAGAGAATGCCTTGCGAGATAGATAACCCTCTTATATTTACCCTGGAGGTCGTCATTATAGCGTTTCGGAAAAGGGACATACGTCTGATCAAGGCTATGGATCAGACACCCCTAGGCCGTCGATTAACAGAAGGTATCCATGAGACTGGAAGTTAATCACGGAAGTTCCTGTCAAAGAGAGTCTCTACAAGTAAAGGTAAAACTCTCTTATTGGAGAGAACTATTGAGATCGATGAGACAAGCTGCTGCTTCGGGGGGGGGGGGGGGGGGGGGGGGGGAGAGGGGGGGGGACGTAGTTTCTCCTTCCAAAAGCTTCGTTAGTCATAAAGGTGATGGATATGACCTCAATTGTTTATCAGTGGACGGAAGATTAGCAACTTCACAAGAACTGGATGTTAATAACGGAAGTTCCTTCAAAGAGAGTCGCTCCTAATGGAGGTTAAGGCTCTCTTATTAAAGGAACAATTGAGGTCTTCGAGAATAGATTTTGGTAAATCCACCTGGCAGCCTCGCAGTAAAGTGGATAATATTGCAGAAGATCAGTGGATGACAATAGTCTCGGCAGGCCGGCAGCTATCAGCCCGAGCAAGCTCCACTTACAAGAAATACTTGTGGGACAATCTTACAAGAAAGGCTTTCCTTCTGGAGGTCCAAGCTCCTATGGAAGAAAAGCATTAGACGTTGTCGAAATTATTCTCCAGTTTTTTATAATCACCTGTTTCTCATCCTGTATCAGGAAGAATAGTGCATAGATAGGCTGAGATATTCCTTGGCAGCAAGGCATGTCATTGTGGATGCCATGGTAGCCTTATGTACGGTGACAGCGGTCTTTTGGGAATTATAGCTGTTAGCAAAATGGCTCGTCATTCCCAAATGCGTGACGATGAATAAGTCACTAATTACACCGAGATATCGGTCTTCACGGAGAAGAAGACTTCTAGCTACGTTAGTTAGGCTCTGACCACTGTTTTTACCTGCGTCGCCAGCGGCAGAGCAGGTCTAGTAACCGCTCGACTCCGTCCGTCTGTCCATCAGTCCGTCCGTCAGTCCATCCGAAACACTTCTTTCGTCAAAGTTTTCTTGGCTTCTATGAAAGGGAATGATTTTATATTTGGTCTGCTGCTTCATAATGATGAGTTGTATCGTGTAAGCATTTTTCAGATCTGCCGTGCAGCCACTTCCTGTTTGCCGATACTTTGAAATTTTACTGTATCCACTGAACATTGAAATTTTCTGTCAAGGTTTTCTCGGCTTCTATGCAAGGGATTGATTTTATATTTGGTCTGCTGCTTCATGATGATGAGTTGTATCGTGTAAGCAATTTTCAGATCTGCTGTGCAGCCACTTTCTGTTTGCCGATACTTTGAAATTTTACTGTACCCACTGAACATTGAAATTTTCCGTCAAGGTTTTCTCGGCTTCTATGTAAGGGATTGATTTTATATTTGGTCTGCTGCTTCATAATAATGAGTTGTATCGTGTAAGCAATTTTCAGATCTGCCGTGCGTCTTCTTCCTGTTTGCCGATACTTTGAAATTTTACTGTAGCCACTGAACATTGAAATTTTCAGTCAAGGTTTTCTCGGCTTCTATGCAAGGGATTGATTTTATATTTCATCTGGAGCCTGATAATGATCAGTTGTATCGTGTATGCAATTTTCAGATCTGCCGTGCAGCCACTTACTGTTTGCCGATTCAATTACATGCAGCGACGCAGGTCCAGACTTGGTATTGGTCTTGTTTGGGAATAAAGCTGAAAAGAAGTACTGTGCTTTTCGGTTTGTTTTTTCCCAGGTGTCATAGACTTAAGTCTTATTGTTTACACCATTGTAGTCTAACTAGAATTATGAGCGAGATTTTTTCAGTATTATGCAGTGACATAACTGAATTAAAAATCTCTCTTGAGCCTGCGGTTTATAATATTGGGAATTTAGGGCTGTTTATTTAACGGTTTTTCATTCCCTACCTTGTGCGATGATAGTTGTAAGTCTCCAGTCAGTGAGCCTTCAGGGTCGCCGTTTACACCAATGTATCTGTCTTATCAGCTTTATTGTCTTCACGTATAGGAAGACCTTTAGCTAGGCTGAGTTTGTTGTCCTATAGGACACAATACTGTTTGTTAGAGGTTATTCTCTCCCAACCGGTATGGTTTGGTGTGAGTTATTATGAAAATATGGTGTATTTGTTATGACTAACACAAGAACGATTCAAGTAATGTGGGTAAGGGAGGTTCGATATGAAATTTTCATCGAATCCCCCCTCCTTAATGTGTTAAGAGGCGATTACAGGACAGGACGTAGTTTCCTTCCCGCAAGCCTCATGTGCATTTAAGTATTTACATGCCTTTCATGGCTTATCGATTGGCGGCTGGGTCATGTTCCATGGCGACCTCATGGGCACATCCATTTTTTAGATGATTTGTTTTCCTGTGGTTGTTCGTTATAAGTCATATACAAGCATATGATTCATTTCAGTAAATTGCTTGCCTTTGTGTACCGGTTTGTCTGACAAGTCAGTTAACTGGTATTCTGATTATTACATGCAAGATTGAAGGCTCGCATACATAATACTTGTTTATTAGGCGGACGCATTATTGTATGTTATGGACCTCAGAAAAAATAATGTATTTTGGGGCGGTACGTGACTAGTAGCTCGATCCATTTCTAAATCCAGGTTATATAGTTTCAGAACACATTTTACATGGACATCGAATGGAGATTTCTATGTATTCCAGTAGATGTATATTCGTAAGTCTGGGAGTATTATTATTGGAATTAATAGTACACCTGAACGGGGTCGCCTGTGGGTTGCCTTGGAAGCTTGTTTACTCTCCAGAGACTGTTCATTGATATTCTTTTGAACAAGTGTATTTTGTATATATTTATCACCGGTTTTTGACCTTATCTACATATGCCAACTCCGGTATTCGTTGAGAAGCGTGCATTTAATTACCGGGATTGCCACTATAGCCTCAGCTTCTGAAGTGGCGTGAAGCACCTATTTTATTAATAATAATTAATATCTGGGTGCCTGTTGGACAAATATGTATTGTTAATTATACCCCCGCTTCGAAGAAGTGGGGGCTATATAGGAATCGCCCTGTACGTCCGTACGTCCGTCCGTCCGTCCGTACGTCCGTCCGTACGTCTTTCCGGACATGAAATTCTTGTGCGCGCAACTCCTCCTACATTTATCAATCAATTTGGACAAAACTTTTCAGACATCATCACTACTAAGTGAACATGTGCATATTCCAAGATTTTTGATCTGCGACAATTTTAACCAGGTTATCTCCCTTTGACTTAGATTTATTATGTCTTTCCGTTCGAACAAATTCTTGTGTGCGCAACTCCTCCTACATTAATGAACCGATTTTGATGAAACCTTTCAAACATCATCTCTACTAAGTGAACATGTGCATATTCCAAACTTTTTGATCTGCGACAATTTTAACCAGGTTATCTCTCTTGAACTTTGATTTAATATGGGTTTCTGCATGAAATTCTTGTGTGTGCAACTCCTCCTACATTTATCAATCAATTTGGACGAAAGTTTACAGACATCATCACTACTAAGTGAACATGCGCATATTCCAAAATTTTTCAGCTGTGGCAATTTTAACTAGGTTATCTCCCTTTAACTTAGATTTATTATGGGTTTCTACATGAAATTCTTGTGCGTGCAACTCCTCCTACATTTATCAATCAATTTGGACAAAACTTTTCAGACATCATCACTACTAAGTGAACATGCGCATATTCCAAGATTTTTGATCTGCGACAGTTTTAACCAGGTTATCTCCCTTTGACTTAGATTTATTATGTCTTTCCGTTCGAACAAATTCTTGTGTGCGCAACTCCTCCTACATTAATGAACCGATTTTGATGAAACCTTTCAAACATCATCTCTACTAAGTGAACATGTGCACATTCCAAACTTTTTGATCTGCGACAATTTTAACCAGGTTATCTCTCTTGAACTTTGATAATATGGGTTTCTGCATGAAATTCTTGTGTGCGCAACTCCTCCTACATTTATCAATCAGTTTGGACGAAAGTTTACAGACATCATCACTACTAAGTGAACATGCGCATATTCCAAAATTTTTCAGCTGTGGCAATTTTAACTAGGTTATCTCCCTTTAACTTAGATTTATTATGGGTTTCTACATGAAATTCTTGTGCATGCAACTCCTCCTACATTTATCAATCAATTTGGACAAAACTTTTCAGACATCATCACTACTAAGTCAACATGCGCATATTCCAAGATTTTTGATCTGCGACAATTTTAACCAGGTTATCTCCCTTTGACTTAGATTTATTATGTCTTTCCGTTCGAACAAATTCTTGTGTGCGCAACTCCTCCTACATTAATGAACCGATTTTGATGAAACCTTTCAAACATCATCTCTACTAAGTGAACATGTGCACATTCCAAACTTTTTGATCTGCGACAATTTTAACCAGGTTATCTCTCTTGAACTTTGATTTAATATGGGTTTCTGCATGAAATTCTTGTGTGCGCAACTCCTCCTACATTTATCAATCAGTTTGGACGAAAGTTTACAGACATCATCACTACTAAGTGAACATGCGCATATTCCAAAATTTTTCAGCTGTGGCAATTTTAACTAGGTTATCTCCCTTTAACTTAGATTTATTATGGGTTTCTGCATGAAATTCTTGTGCATGCAACTCCTCCTACATTTATCAATCAATTTGGACAAAACTTTTCAGACATCATCACTACTAAGTGAACATGCGCATATTCCAAGATTTTTGATCTGCGACAATTTTAACCAGGTTATCTCTGTTTGACTTAGATTTATTATGTCTTTCCGTTCGAACAAATTCTTGTGTGCGCAACTCCTCCTACATTAATGAACCGATTTTGATGAAACCTTTCAAACATCATCTCTACTAAGTGGACATGTGCATATTCCAAACTTTTTGATCTGCGACAATTTTAACCAGGTTATCTCTCTTGAACTTTGATTTAATATGGGTTTCTGCATGAAATTCTTGTGTGCGCAACTCCTCCTACATTTATCAATCAATTTTGACGAAACCTTTCAAACATTATCACAACTAAGTGAACATACGCATATTCCCAAATTTTTGATCTGCGACAATTTTAACCAGGTTATCTCCCTTTAACTTGGATTTATTATGGGTTTTCAAATGGGATTCTTGTGTGTGCAACTCCTCCTACATTAATGAACCGATTTTGAATACATGTTGCACATTGTAAATGTGTTTTTCCAAATGTAAACCATATATGTGTGGGCTCTTTAAGTATTCAGTGCTGTTCTGTGGAAGGCCACATGCAAATACAAATTTCAACAACAAAAAATGATCTTTATGTATACATTTCCTTATGGCCTTCGCCTACATGATCAGAAGTGCATTCCTCTAAAAACCCAAAGCGGGGGTATTAATCACCTTCAGTGATAGTTCTAGTTGGTACCACTTTTACTGATTCCAGAGCACTCCCATCTTTGCTTTTGAAGAAGATTACTTCAAAAAAAGGGGAGGGGGGGAGGAGGGTGGATTTCTTAAAATCTCCTCCGGCTTGTTAGCATGGAACTATGATTGAAGCTGTTTTGTCTATAGATTATATCGAATCCTGGATACAGCTTGTTTTATTATTGTATTTGGCGTGGTTTGTGGAGGTTAACCTCTCACTGGAATACGCCATCTTAATTTATGGGGCTTAGTTTGAACTAGCCTTTAAAATTGGGAACTTGTTACACCCAATTAGCATAGTCATTCATGCTAAGAATAAGGAATTTCAGGAATTTGACTCCTTATTTATGATATGACTTCTCTATTATTGTATAGAGAGACATGCATGTAATTCCTTTTAAATTTAATTTTCCTTTCACCTTGGATTGCAGGCTTAGGAACTATGTTGGTCTGCTAATTCTGAAGTCCGCATGCGCGGAGGGTAAAAGTATGGATGACCAGATGGGACTTTAATTTTTGGATTTGCAAGCAAATTTTGGGGATTGGGGGGTTCAAAATTTGTGTTTGGCCCTTAATAACAGTTAGTTTGCACCAGCTAGTCTGGGTCATTGGTAAGTATAAAAAATATACAAATTACTTTAAATTTTTCATGTTTAGCCATTGTGCCAAAATATGTGACCTTAAACACCAATAAATAAATAAATAACATGACTGGATTTGAGGAAAAATCCATTCAAATTTTACTGAAGAAATCATTGGTGAAAAAATCCATTCAATTTACAGGGAGAAAATTTTATTAACTGGACCCAGATTATACTTATTTCAGAGGCAAGAGAATACTGTCCTGGATAGGAATATCCACCAGCATCATGCAAGGAGTTAATAATAAGCTTCATACATAGGACAGCTCATCCTGCTACTGTACAGAGAACTAATATACTCAATTTATTATGCATCATTATGCCGTAGGCCAAGCCTAACATTAATCGCGCTGAGACTCACATGACGCCATACCTGGCAAGTAAACATCCTGTAACATATTTATCATTCCACCAAACGAATTAAATAAATTAAAAGATCCGAATCGCTTCTTTTTTTCTTTTTTTTAATATTTATCAGGAAACTTTTTTATTTGCACGAAAATATGTGAAAACTTGAGGTGGGAAAATTAATTTGTAAACAAAATGGCGCCCAGCAGAGGGGGTCTATGGGCTCATACACAGCCACTGGCAGTGTATGGACTCAATCCGATAGCCAGTTCCCCATTGAATAACCAAATATCACATAGTCCACTGATGCTATTAGAGCATGTTGGTAGGTCAATTAAACAGGTGGCATGATAATAAGTGTTACCCATGTCTGTTTTTTTCTCCACACATTCATACATGTCTGTCTGTTCACATTCTGTTAGATTTCTTTGGACGAATATTTCCAAGTTTCAAAGCGATACTTGTGATCATAGTCCACTGCTCATGTTTGATTTCAAAATGTTTGTGCAAATTGTTTCAGAATTATGGCCCTTGATAGTACAAAACTACTTTGGCGGAATATATCTTTTCTCATTCAGTGGAGCCCACGTAATTGAATATGTCCCAATACCAACTGCAATACCTTGAAGTGATTGGTCAATGCCTCGTTGATTTTATTTTATGTCGCCGGGCACGCGCATGTGTCTACTGTCAGCGATTCTTATGTCTACTGTCAGGGAAAGCGTCTCGTTGCCATGAGCAACGGTTCATCGAAATGTCTTTTTTCACTTGAAATCAACTGAGACAAATACATTTAACTGAAGTAAAATACACACAAAAGTACCGTCATTACGTACAGAAAGAGTAGTTATGTAAACATGGGTAATTATTTATGAAACCGATTAGATTATAAGGTCTCTTTTCATTAATTTACTGTAACATAAACTGAAACGAATTAACACCTTACCGAAACAGCGTCTGCTTTCTAATATTCGCTGTTCATAAACGGAGAGGCTCACGGCAGTGTTTTTTTTGTTATTAAGATTACAATAAAATAAAAGATTTTTTTTTCCAATTCAATTTTACTTGTGTAAGAACGGGACATATACGTTATTCTGTTTGTTGACAAGGGAATGGTCTCACGTTCCCTGCATGATATATATTTCATGCAGGGAACGTGAGACCGTGTCCACTGTCAACAAACCGATTAACTTATAATATCTTGAATAAGGCCTAAAAATGTTAAAAATCTGTTTCTCAGGCCCTCCCACATGATCCTTTTGGCCGACGCATGCTCTCTTTTTATAACCAATGCAAACTTGAAAAAATAAAAATATTCAAAACCACTGGGCCAAATTCATATGTGTGACACAGACCATCTGTTAACTTTTTAAACTTGTCTTCAGAACCACTGGGCCAAATTCAAATGTATGACACAGATCTTCTTTGGAGTAGACCCTTTCTACTTTGTTCAAAGAAAGTTGCTGCCATATTTGGGCTGTGGTTAATGCCCAAAAATTTTTAAAAATCATCTTCTCATGAACCACCAGAGAGAATGCTTTGATGTTTGGTATGGAACTTCCTTTGCTGGTGAAGATTAAAGTTTGGTCAATTGAAGTTTGCAGTTCAGTATTTGGGCTCTCTGTGGGAACATGCCCATTTTGGGCTCCACCCAAAATTTGTATTTCAAGAACCGATGGTCTGATTTGAACCAACTTTTGCATGTAGTATAATTGGGTCATAAGTACTTGATTGACGCCCGGAAAAATGTTTTTGAAGCCCTGTGTGAATCCTAGTAGCTAAAAATAGAAAAAATCAGACACCCATATTTCAAAAACTGCATGGACCAGAATATTGTTATTGGTTATGCAGCTTCCTTAGGAGCAATGGAATCAGTGAACCCCAAAATTTGCTGTCAGTTTTATCGTGGGGTGCGTATGGATATGCCCATTTTAACACTGTTGGCAGTGAGAAAATGCCTAGTCATCATCTTTCTTTGCTCCATCTTCTAATTTGAAACTCATCTTTAAATCCACTGGGCCAAATTCAAACATGTGACACAGACCATCTTTGGAGTATACCCTTTCTACTTTGTTCAAATTAAACTGCTGCCATCTTGGGCTGGGGGGGGGGGGGGGGGGGGGGGGGTTAATGCCCAAAAAGCCAAAAAATCTTTTAACTTCTTCTCATGAACCACCAGAGATAAGCTTTGATATTTGGTATGGAACTTCCTTTGGTGATGAAGATTAAAGTTTGTGCAAGGCAAGTTGTTAGGTCAATATTTGGGCTCTATGTTGTAGCATGTTGCGTATGTGGAGATGCTGTGTCACACATAAAAAAAATTTTTGTTCGGTAGAGGTCTGGGTCACAGATCAATCTCAACTATTTGTCAGGAAGATTTTCATGTCCACTCCATATGAGATGCTTCATTGGATTTTGTTGAAACTTGGCATACATGTAGCTTATGGGGAGTCGATGTGTCGCACATAATTTTTTTTTTTTTTTCGATGGAGGTCAAGGTCACAGATCATGGTCAACTGACTGTCCAGAAGATTTTCGTGTCTGTTCCATAACTCTGAGATGCTTCATTGGATTTTGTTGAAACTTTGCATACATGTTGATTATGGAGAGACGATTTGTCGCGTACATAATTATTATTGTTTGATGGTGGTCAAGGTCACATATCAAGGTCATTGCCACATTGGGTGCATAGTCACTTCCGAGTGACAATCTCTTGTTTGTACTCCCATCAAGTACTTTGAAACTGGTCTTCTTTAAAACCACTGGGCCAAATTTATACATATGTGGCATGGACCATCTTTGGAGTATACCCTTTCTACTTTGTTCAAATGAAGCTGCTGCCATCTTTGGGCTGGTGTTAATGCCCCAGAAGCCTAAAAGTCTTTAAAAATCTTCTCATGAACCATCACAAAGAATGCTTTGATATTTGGTATGGAACTTCCTTTGGTGGTGAAGATTAAAGTTTGTTCAAGGCAAGTTGGTATGTCAGTATTTGGGCTCTGTGGTAGCATGCCCATTTTGGGGTACATCCGAAATTTCTATTTCATGAACCAATGGGCTGATTTAACCAAATTTGGCATGTGGTAAAATTGTGTCATAACTACTTCATTTATACCTGAAATTTTTTTTACACTGTCCCATGGGAACTCTAGGAGCTAAAAATAGAAAAAATTCAAAATGCTCATATTTCAAAAACTACATGGACCAGAATATTGTTTTTTTGGTATGAAGCTTTCTTAGGACCATTGGAATGAGATGGCCCCAAAAAATAGCTATCGATTTTGTCATGGGGTGCCATATGGGGATGCCAATTTTAACACTGTTGGCAATGGAATATGCAGAGTCATAATCTTTCTTGTGCTCCATGAACTAAGTACTCTTCTTCAGAATCTTTGGGCCAAGTCCAAAATAATTTTTGGTACAAATCATCTTGGTGGAGTTTTACTCTTCTGATTTTTACCTGCGTCGCCAGCGGCAGAGCAGGTCTAGTAACCGCTCGACTCCGTCCGTCAGTCTGTCCGTCCGTCCGAAACACTTTTTCCGTCCAAGTTTTCTTGGCTTCCATGAAAGGGAATGATTTTATATTTGGTCTGTTGCTTCATAATGATGAGTTGTATCGTGTATGCAATTTTCAGATCTGCCGTGCAGCCACTTCCTGTTTGCCGATACTTTGAAATTTTACTGTACCCACTGAACATTGAAATTTTCCTTCAAGGTTTTTTCGGCTTCTATGCAAGGGATTGATTTTATATTTGGTCTGCTGCTTCATAATGATGAATTGTATCGTGTAAGTAATTTTCAGATCTGCCGTGCAGCCACTTCCTGTTTGCTGATACTTTGAAATTTTGCTGTACCCACTGAACATTGAAATTTTTCGTCAAACTTTTCTCGGCTTCTATGCAAGGGATTGATTTTATATTTGGTCTGCTGCTTCATAATGATGAGTTGTATCGTGTAAGCAATTTTCAGATCTGCCGTGCAGCCACTTCCTGTTTGCCGGTACTTTGAAATTTTACTGTACCCACTGAACATTGAAATTTTTCGTCAAACTTTTCCCGGCTTCTATGCAAGGGATTGATTTTATATTTCATCTGGAGCCTGATAATGATCAGTTGTATCGTGTATGCAATTTTCAGATCTGCCATGCAGCCACTTCCTGTTTGCCGATTCAGTTGCATGCAGCGACGCAGGTCCAGACTCGGTATTGGTCTTGTTTTCCCCCAAAGTTACTATGCCCCTTGGGGTGGAGGTTAATGTGCCATAAACCTAAAATGCTTCAAAAATCATCTCATAAGCCACTCGCAGTAATACATAGATTTCTGGTATGGAACTTACTTGAGTGATGCAAATTAAAGTTTTTTCAAAAGAACTCAGTAGGTCAAAATTTGGGCTCCCTGTGGGAGAATGCCCATTTTGAGCTCTATTCAAAATTTCTGTTTCCAGAACCAATGGGCTGATTTGAACCAAATTTGTCATGTAGTATAAATGTAGTATAACTGGGTCATAAGTACTTGATTTATGCCCACCCCCACCCCCCCACCCATTTTTTTTTTTGGGGGGGGGGAGGGGGTGGAGAGAATCACAGAAGTTAAAAACAAAAAAAATCTTCGTACGGACACGTTTTTGTGACTTAACAGAACAGAGCTTTGTTTTTGTCTGAAAAGCTTTCCTTGCACCAGTAGAAACGAATGGCCAAACAAAAAAATTGCCTTTGGATGTGTCATGTCAAATCAAAAAATTACTCTTACTGACACTCTCATCTCTTTTGACAATTTGAGCCAGGTGAGCATTTTAGGCTCACTTGAGTCTCTAATTTAGCTTTGAAGGTTGTTACATCGACCCCATTAGTCCTTGGATGGGTGACCGTCTGAACGATCGATTCGTACTCCTGCATTGTGTCCTTGGGCAAGGCACATAACCCCGATTGACCACATAGGGGCACGATGATGCCGTGTACTAAGGCTACTTGCACGTCATTGGTGCGCATGTCTTCAACCAATGTAACAGGCTTGTCATTTTGAAAAATTGCAGGAGGGCCATTATGGTTTGCCTCAAATCGCCCCAGGAGGGCCATTTTGGATTCACCTAAAGTAACCCCAGGAGTGTCACTAATGATTTGCGGGGGCCATTTTGTTTCAGCCTGATGGGTAGACAACTAATATCATTTGAAGGTACATGGTTTGTGTAATTATGATGTACGTCATCACGTAACGTATAGATGCAGGCTTGAATATTTGGATGCAAGATACCAGGTTACCCATGACACTCACCAACAGTGAGTGTTTGTTCTAGTTATCTTGCATCCAGATAACCAAGCCTGTATCTATACATTACATGACTGTAAAAGCCAGTGCACTGTGCTCACTGCCAGATGCCGATAACTTGGGGCGAATCAATCAGATTTGGGCGAACAATCGTCCCGGCTATGATTTTGGGACGAAACGTCCCAGGCGAATCGTCAGGGGTCGATCTGGCTTGGGGATGATACATCCCGTAATCGCGCGTGACACGAGAGTTGTTTCAGTCTGATGTACAATGTAATAACTAATTACAACTTTGGAATTGGTAGACCTTCCGCTCATATTTGGAAAGTTACTTACGGTCTCTGGGTGACTGTGTTGACGACACACTACAAACTTCACAAATTGCACTTTTGTTACATGTACCTCCTTCAGTAGTGATGAACCTATTATCAGCATCTGGCATCGGCAAAAAGGTCATCATTTGCCGATAGGGGTGTGCCGATTGTTACAAACTTTAAGGTAAAAATAAACGGTCGTTTTTTTTACTCACAGCCATATTGTCGAAAACAGTGTTTACACATGAAACGTCCAGGGAATGTGTCAACACTACTGATTTTAAAATTATGTGCTTTTTAATATTCTATGAATAATTTAAAGCTAAGCCACAATTTCAGTTTGTCACACGGTCATGTATGATTCTTATTACATGGAGTTCTCGGCCCAGTTTCTTAAGTTGTAACATCATTGTTTAAAATTTAGCTTTCCTATATTGGTCCATTTTGGAAATTGCACAATTCTTATTAAAACAAATAGTGTCAGACTGTCTGTGCCGGTTTCATTTTTCATTTATTCATAAGTACTGTATTACGAAAAAAAATCTGGTGGGAGACAAGTGAAGTAAATTACACAAGGCAGCTTCTTTGAAAACAATACAACGTGCGCATTCCATGGAGGATTTGTGTCATTTCGTACACAGGCATTTCATAGGGAACGGGACAACCCACCCAAAACCAGCTGGGACAACCCGCCCTGTGACAACTCGCCCCAAGTTTTTCACGAGCCACAGTTATGAGCTATTTGACTATGGTATTGGGCTATGATTGGATTATAAGTAATAACAAATGAACTATTCAGCTGTTATTACTTATAATACGATCATTATTATTAATTAGCGAACAATAGATTTGTTTATTGGACTTAATTATGATGATATTAAAAGTAATATCATGAATAATTCCGAATGAATTATTATTATCAGAAGTATCTGTGGTAATGACATCTGTGGGAGTCTCATTGATGGATGTTTCAGTGGCCTGACTGTTTGTTGTCTCGGACGTGCCCAAGGCTTCATCTAAGTCAATGATTGTTGACAGCTTAAAAAGCACATTTATTGTCTTATTAGTTTTAAATAAAGGAAAAGCGATCAACGCTGTGATGAATCCATATCACACTGAAACAACATGTCTGTTCATTTGATATTTTCTCATCAAACAAATATCATTCCCCTTAGAGGGTACCCAACTGAAACAACATGACTAAAACAACACATCACTTCTGACTGGTCTCTACATGCAACAAATTCAGTAGAACTATTATTAGTTTAATTAAGTCATTCTGGGATGTTTTAATAGGATCACTGTGGATAATTTTCAATAAAATTGGATAATTTTCTCGATAAAAAAGTGAGTAAAAATTTTTTTTATATATTGCTACATGTATCCCCAAAAACTTTTTCTTCAAAAATCAGAAAAAAATCGGGACAACCCACCCCAAAAATAGGCCTCAGGCGGTTTGTCCCTGGGGCGGGTGTCCCTGATCCCATTTCGTATACAAAAGAAGACATTTCGTACATATATCATCACTAGTACACAGGCAACTTTTTGGGGGCTTTAAGTATTTTTTATATGAAATAATAGACTGTAAGGTATTATAATCCAATATAAATTATTTTTACATACGGGTTTGTTATCTTTACTTGGCTGAAGGCAGTCATAACCCCATGTACGAAACGTTGTAGCTTGTGCACGAAACGTCCTACAAGTGTACGAAACGTCCAGCCCCATTCCATGGTGGGGCAGAATCACATGATTTTCGAAAGGAGAGGTGACGTCTATTCTGAACGTACATATTGAATATTGGGCTTATGACAGACATGAGAAGAAAGGAATAAGTCGGATTAGAGTCTGGACTGTCTGTCGGTCTGTGTACGAGTTCCCACAGGATTGCTATGAGTTTTAAATACTTGTATATGGGATTTAATCTTATTGGGAGAATATGTAGTATTCCATTCAGGGAGAGTCAATCTGACACTGGTGATTCCGTTCTCACTGAGGAATGGACTGCACAAAACGATCGGATAAATTGTCTGGGGAGTTGATTTGGTGGTGAGTTGACCAGGAACCAAGAAACACAACCCTGCATTGACATTCTAATTGCAACTTTGCAGGGTTCGATCAAGTTATTCACGCATTTTCATGGAATTTAAAACATCGGCATCGGTATCCGCCGATTATTAATTTTTTAACATAGGCATCGGCCGATGGTTTGTTTACCATATCGGTTCATCACTATCCTTCAATCTGTGAAAATTGCTGTTTGAGGCAGCCGATTTTGAGGTGCCTTCGACTGAATTAATGGGCTGCAGAAATCGGGGTTAGGTGGATGTTTACCATCCACAGAATTTTGAACTCAGGCGGGCGACTGTGACCTGGGGCGATAGCCCACCTCAAAATGACCAGCCTGATCTAGCCCTGCCTGTGCTGTAGTGCGGAGTTGTGATGTTGGGGAACTGGCAGCTGCTCGTTGTTGCAAGGTGGTTCTCTCGGGTACTCAGGCTTCCTCCACCCGTAAAATTATCACTGACACGATATGACCTTGGCTGTTAAAGTGTTGTTAAACCTTAACAAATAAATAAATTTGAAGGTTGCTGTAGAAACGCTTGCTTTTCAGATTTGTTTGGTAACGTGTTCATGATTTTGAATAGCAACTTCCACATTGCCCCTAAATGTAAATTGATTTTTTTTTCCAGGGAGCGATCACAAACATATTAGAAGAGAATGTAGTTCAGCCATTATTAGTATCAACTAGTGCTATTACCTTAGCTTCTGAAACAGTAAGGAGTATTTTGAAAATAGATGACATTGTAAGTATTGAATTCTAGTTTACTAGACTGTACAATATTTACTGTTGCCACGTGTTTGCCATTATTTGTCATTTCACCTACTTTCTAAATCTATAAAATTCCATTTAACAAGCTAAGTTCTAAAATTATTTTTCAAAGGTGATTTGAAACATGGCTGTTATACTGGAATGATCATGTCTGTCTGTCTATCTATCCATCCATCCGTCTCCATCCATCTGTCGTTTCACCTACTTTCCAAATCTGTATAAAATTCCATTTAACTAGCTAAGTTCTAAAATTATTTTTCAAATGTGATTTGAAACATGGCTGCTATACTGGAATCATCATGTCTGTCTGTCTATCCATCCATCCATATCCGTCCATCTGTCTGTCCATCGATCCATCTGTCCAGAGCATCGAAGTTAAGCAACGACGAGCCCGGTTAATCCTCGGATGGGTGACCGTCTGAGCAATCGATTCAGACTCCCACACTGTGTCCTTGGGCAAGGCACTCAACTCCCATTGTCCACATTGGGGCACAATGACGCCGTGTACTAAGGCGTACTGCACGTCAATGGTGCTCATGTCTTCAACCAATCTCACCCTCCCTGTGCTGCAGTGTGGAGTTACGATGTTGGGGAGCTAGTAGCTACTCGTTGCTTGGTGGTTCTCTCCGGGTAGTCCGGCTTCCTCCACCCGTAAAGCTGTCGCGGTCATGATTAGCCATTTGTGCATATGTATGGGACCTTAAACACCAATAAATAAATAAATAAATAAATAATCTGTGCGGAGACTTTCTCCCAATGTTTATAGGCCAATCCCTTTGAAACTTGGAATGCATGTTCACCACCATGGGAACCTGTGTGTCTGCATTATTAGTTCCGGTGGGACTATTTTTGACATAGTTTTGTCCCTTTTTGACTTAGAATAACTTACTGCTAGATCTAAATTTTGTCCGGAGATTTTCAATGCTGTTTATAGGCCAATCCTGTCAAACTTGGCATGCATGTTCGCCACCATGGGAACCTGCAATTATAGTTCCGATTGGACTATTTGCACCATAGTTATGCCCCTTTTCGACTAAGAATAGTTTGCTGCTAGATCTAAATTTGTATGCAAATCATTGCGGCGAGAGGTGTTGATAAGCCCATCAAGTTTTTAATAATACTATTCTACCCGACAAGTGTAGCCTTCGTTTAGCAAGATTTTGTCCAAAATAATTTTGTTACAATTTATTGGAGATTGCCATTAGGCACTCTCCAATAAATTGCAACCAAATAAAAGGTTTTTCTTCTGCCAAGGAAACATCAAGCTAATACATACAGTATGAAGTCACTAAATATATTATGGATATGGACAATATGATAGTTGAAATAATTAGAATGTCTTTTTGAAACCAGCAGAGAAGTTAACCTTATCAAACTGGCATGCCTTCATTTTTACATGAAGGCAGGCCTGTCGTTTTCAAAATTGAAGGGGGGCCATAATCGTCCTCCTTAATTAGGCCCAGTAGAGCTCTTTTTGCCCTGCCTAAACTGAGCTAAGGAGCTATCTATAGTCTGCATTTAGACATGCATCATGACATTTTTAGTTTCAAATTTAAATGTGGGATTAAACATTAAAATATTAGCAACATTGAATTTCAAAGAAACGTCAAGTATTTTACTCAGTTTTTCTTTATAACTACAACAGCCATTATTTACATTATACATGTGTCGTCTGCACGTGCACTGAAATCGGCTGACGTAATTGAGTAAAATTGGGAATTGGGATAGTCTGTATCAAATAAGTGTGCATTTACTCTGCTGTACAATTTTACTCTCTCTTTCTCTGTTTGTGCATTATAATCACGTTTTCTCTCTGCTGAAACCTTAGGATGACCCCCATACTGTCACTGCGCAATGTATGGTGAGGTGGGCTGTTACCAGCTGCAGAATTTTCCATTCAGGCAGGCGAGGGCAATCCCCCTCCTCAGAATGACAGGCCTGTTAATTGGAATTTGATGGAGAATTGGTAATAATTTGAACCTAATCCTATTGGGCTCCAGTCATTTAGATAGAGATCCTATATTTATTTATTGTAAATAAAATATTGTTAAAACCATATTGATTTTTATTTCTTTTTCTTTTTCAGGTGATTACTGGCCGATGAACAATTTTTACATTTAGAAAAATTATTAAAAATGACAGACTGAAAGATTTCGTTGTCACCGAGTGCTGGAATAATTTATACTGTAACTTCATTAAATCTGTGCTTTGTAATATATTATTTTCGATTTTTATATCGAATGCATAATGGTAAAAAATTCTACTAATTTCTTACCAGACTGAGCTTTTTGTTGCATACCAGTGTGTTCATTCATGTGTGATGACTGACAAAAATTTCTTTCCTCATTGAAATTTCCTTGTCCTTTGGACTTAACCTTTGTATAGTGATGTCACTTTTCCTGATCAGGGACATGATACTTCACAATTTCATTAAGTAGGATGGCTGTTAAGTTGATGTGTGAAGTTGATCAATCAATATTTTCAATGTGCAGCCTGATGGCCCCACGTTGAAAATATTAATTGCTCTACATCCAAATAATGAATGTGGACCTCAAATTGCCGACATTGAACTGACAAGGAAGATACCAATAGGGTTCAAAGGTTTAAGATGTAGCAGAATTTGTGATCAGGGGTCAGCCTGCCAGCTGATTTTCCTGTAGTGATGAATTGGAACCAGCCAGTTATGGGGCATCGGCTGATTATGACAACCAGCAGTTAACGGTTATTCTATATTTAACATTCACTATTAAAATCTCTTTGATATCTGGCCTTTTCAATAAAGTTTACCCATTAAAAACGTGTAGTGCATATCAGAATACTTAGAAATTTGCAGAGCCGAGATATTATGGATTTTACCATCTGCAATTGATACTAGATCACCACTATTTGCAATTGATACTAGATCACCACTATTACCAGCTGATTGAAGTCACCGGTCTTCAATCATGGTGCTGTACAACGTTGCATTGGGTACATGTATAAATAAAATGTGTTCAGATGCTTGTGTGTAGTACTTCATGATGCAATCATCACAATACAATAAGAAATTAAAATTGGAGAAAAACTAAAAAACACTCATATTTTTATACTGTACCAATGACCCAGACTTAGCTGGTGCTAACTCTAACAAAACCAGGGCCAAACACAAATTTTGCCCCCCAATCCCCAAAATTTGCATCCAAAACAAAAAGAAATCATGTCCTAAAGGACCTCCATACTACGCCTCTACTGTGCATGCGCAGTGACGCAGTCGTCCCGAAATTGGCGCCAATTATCATTCTCTGTTTGGCCCTTCATCAGTCAACATCTCACTGATCTTTGTGCTTGTAAATCTCAGTTTAAAGGATGCCAGACACGTAATTTTTGGAGAAAGTGTGATTCTAAGGAGGATAGAAGGAGGAGAGGACAAAGAAGTGGCAAAAAATAATCAGGGCTGTACTTAAAATTTTTTGATGAAATTATGTTAAGTTGCCTATTTTCGAGGCATGGGCCTCTTGTTGTCATTCTTGCTAATTGTTGCACTGCTTATTCAGTGTTTCCTCTCCCCTAGCCTTCTAAAGTCCCCCCTGGCAATTCTCCCATGCTTTTGGCATATTTTTGAGAAATTTCATTTCTAAAATTTCCTGGGAGAGTTGCTTGGTTACAGAATGTTTTCTGTTATTTTCCCCATAGTTACGTTTTCACCCATGGGTGTATAACGTTTGTGTTCTGCATCTTCCATCTGATGTTCTACAGATTCTCCCCTGGGAGTCTCTGTTTTGCATCAGATAGAGTGTAATTGATGACTGATTCCGGGCCAGTTTTTTCAGTGCCTGGAGTCATGTTTTCTAGTGTGTTTACACTGTTTGTTTTCATTGGCAACAGCCTTTTTTGAGGGGGGCTGTTTGCCTTTGTGGTAGTTTATCTCATTATAAGATACATTTATATTATCCGAAAGTGTCTCATTAATTATTTTATATAAATTTAAAATTTTTGACCACACTTTGCCATCGGATCCATCGGGGCTCAACGTTACTTTTCAGCAACTTGGGCTTCTCTGAAAAAATATTTTTTCAAAATTATTTTGTTTTGCAATTGTTTTTTCATTTATTAATGGATCATGTTATTATGTATCTTTGTGTCAGGGGTTTTTGCGAGTAACTAGGACTTATTGTTGTTCTTTCACAATGAAGGGACGTTGTTCAAATTGTAATAGGAAGAAATCTTCCTCTGACTTTCATGATCATTGTATTAATTGTAGTCAGTGTTCTCGCATTAATCCCTGTCCTATATGTGAACATTGGGATGAGAAACATTGGAAACGTGTGTCACGATATGTTGTTTCTGGAGAAAGAGCGATGCCGGCTCTTTCTCCGCAAGGTCACTCTACTCTCTCAGTTTCTATTTCAGAGGAACCAGAACAGGGTGATGTTTCCATGTTATCTTCTTCAAGTGTGCGTCCGTCGTCACAAATGAATTCAGAGCTAGCGGCAAAAGTGCTCATGGAGATTAGACAAATGTCGTCCGCTAGCTCGCCCGGTGTAGCGTCCATTCACCGAATGGTTCGGCAGCCGGGTTCGTCCGATGCGGTCCAAGAGGAACAGGGTGATGTTTCCATGTTATCTTCTTCAAGTGTGCGTCCGTCGTCACAAATGAATTCAGAGCTAGCGGCAAAAGTGCTCATGGAGATTAGACAAATGTCGTCCGCTAGCTCGCCCGGTGTAGCGTCCATTCACCGAATGGTTCGGCAGCCGGGTTCGTCCGATGCGGTCCAAGAGGAAATTTTGGGTGATGCGAGCACTATAAACATAATAGATGCACACCCAGTGACGGCGGATAGTAAGCGAGAACGGAGGAAACCTTTTAGTCCGGTTCATAGCTCGTCCAGGTCCAGGCGGGCCGCGAGCGAGAGAGGTCCCTCTCTCGTACAACAACATCTGGGACCAGATGTTGTGGTACAAAATGTGTCTTTAGCGGAGCATACATCCGTCGCTCGGGACGCTCCGTTGTATAAGCAGTCCGCAGAGACTGTTAAGGCTTCCTCTTCTCGTCAGCGCACCTTGGCTGCGTGACCGCCGATATATTACCAGCTTCGCCGATGAAGGATTCTTCGGCGACCAGGTCACACCATCCGGCAGCCAGGGATTCGAGACCGATGGACTCCGGACGTTCGCATAGGAAAAGTATGCGGGAGCCATCTGATGCGGAGCTGCCCCCGGCGAAGCAGCGAAAGACTGCGCCTCCGCAGGTCTCGACGCTGGACATTCTTGTGCAGATAGCACAGCTTATCGCAGCATCCCAGCAGCCGACAGAAACGGTGTCGGATCGAGAATTATCCGACGGCGCTGGGTCGGTACGCTCCGCCGAAGCATCGGGGGCGGACGACCGGGAACATCGTGAGGTCCGACCGGATGGTGAAAGGGATACGGATGACTTGGAGCTATCCCTTTCGGAACAACATAAAGCTGCCGTGGACTTCATCCGGCACTTTCTCCCTCAAGTTGTTCCGTCGGGCCAGACTGCTGCACTTCCGGACAAGAGAATTATAGCGTCATTGGACTCTGAATTTTTTGAGCGGTTCAGGGACATCGCTCCCGAGTTTCCGTCGCAGTCCAATAATGTTGCTAGAACATTTAAATTATTGAACGACACTATATTTAAACTTGCTTCCAGGACGGGGAAAGCAGGTTTCTTGTCCGCTAATACTCTCAACCTGCCTTTCATTAATGCAAGGAATAAATTCGATACGGCAGGACAGGGTATACCGAGAGTTCCTCTGCGTATGGACGACGAGGTGGAAGACTTAGAGCTATCATTACCGTCGTCAGCTTCTATTCCAACCGCGGTGTTGGAAACAGCTATTGCGTCTAACAGAGCCAATTTAGATGCCTTATCTTACGCAGATCACCTTACTAAGGCGTTATCACTGCGCCTTCAAGGGGAAGAGTTTCAGGATATACAATCCTCTTTAAGACTTCTTTCAAGGGCAGTAGCTTATTCCACGTGTAACTCCGCCCTTTCAGTGGCAAATCTGGAGTTGGTTAGACGTGACGCAGCCCTAGCTACATCCACACTAGTGGATTCTAAGGTGAAGAACTCTCTTAGAGTCGCTTCGGTCTCAGGAGAACTCCTCTTTGACGGCAAGCTTTCCGCTATTTATGATAAAATTAAAAAGAAAGCTAATGATTCTCTGTTGTTCAGATCGGCTCCTAAGAAGTCGGATACAGCAGACATGAATAAGACAGGCACTTCTGGGTCTAATGCACCCAAGAGAGGTTCCTATAGAGGTTCCGGTGCGTCCTCTTGGTCTTATTCGAGAGACCGTCAGGATAGCGACTCTCGTTCGGGACGTCCTTCAGGCCGGGACAATCGGTCGGACGCCCTGAAGTCGACGAGGCGAGGTGCGGGTCGTGGAAGACGTGGTTTCTCCTACCGCAGGCCTCGCAGGTCCAGGAGGTGATGGCTTAAACCTCTATCGCGTTCCGGTTGACGGAAGGTTGTCGAGTTTTTCACAAGAGTGGGCGTCGATTACGGACGACCCTTGGGTGAGAGGAGTGACTTCGGAAGGTCTAAAGATATCCTTCAAACGAAAGCCTCCATTAACTCGAAGTCCAAAGTAGACTCATCTTCCGTCAAATCCACAGAAAAGAGACGCTCTGTTATCAGAGGTGCAGTCTCTTTTAATGAAGAACGCGGTAGAGGTCGTAGAAAACCAGGAATCTCTGGGATTCTACAGCCATCTGTTTCTGGTTCCGAAACCAGACGGCTCGTTCCGTCCAGTCATAGATTTGAGCTGGATAAACAAGCTGATCGTCGCTCCGAAGTTTTATATGGAGACGACTCGATCGGTCAGAGCGAGTATTCGGGTGAACGATTATGCAACGAGCATAGATCTCAAAGATGCGTACTTTCACGTCATGGTACATCCGACATTCCGAAAGCATCTACGCTTTGCAGTCCTGGGAGTGGTGTATCAATTCCGGGCGATGTGCTTCGGATTGAATCTAGCACCCTGGGCTTTCACTCGGGTAATGAACTCGGTAATGATCTACTTCCGAGCTCATTCGTCTGCGGTAACGTCGGCCTACCTGGACGACATTCTTCAGAGTTACGGCAACGAGTTAACGCTTCAGAACGATGTTCAGAATCTTCTTCTATTGCTCCGACGTCTCGGTTTTATAGTAAACGAGGAGAAGTCGGATCTGGTGCCGTCCAAGTCATTCACTCATCTGGGAATGAGCTTCGAGACGCACAACAATCTCGTTCGTCTGCCGTTAACCAGAGCGAAATTAGTCAGTTGTTACGCTCGCTATTGTCTGCACGCAGACAAAGTCACGGCGAGAGAATTTATGAGACTGATAGGTCTGTGCGGAGCCGCCGCGGATCTCATTCCGATGGGGCGGCTACGCACACGTCCTCTTCAAATTTTCCTGACTCAGAATTGGAGTGTGAAAATTCATTCGCTCGATGTAGACGTTCTCTTGTCAAATCAAGTGAAACAAGAGATTCAGACTTGGGCAAACATTCAGTGGTTAACTCAAGGAGTTGCCAGATCCGAGTTTTACCGTTATGACGGATGCCAGTCAAACAGGTTGGGGTGCATCATTAATCCCAACGGATTCGAGATGCCAGGGTCTTTGGGATCCGCAATTCCTGTGCAAGCACATAAACATCAAGGAAATGATGTCAATTTGGCTTGCGTTACGTCACTGGATGGACATTATTCACGATGCTCATGTCCAAATCCTGTCCGACAATACGACAGTAGTGGCGTATATACGGAATCAGGGAGGCACTCATTCAGTTCCGTTGTTCAATCTAACGGAAAGAATCCTTCTGTTTGCGTTAGAACATCACGTTCTTCTTTCGGTCCGTCACATACCGGGTCGTCTGAATGTGCTAGCAGACTCCCTTTCACGAAAGGGTCGCTTGTTGCCGTCGGAGTGGACTCTCAACAAACAAGTATTCAATCAGATTTGCTACCAATGGGAACGGCCAATGATAGACTTATTTGCGACACATCTCAACAATCAGTTGCAGACGTATGTGTCTCCGTGTCCGGATCCAAGAGCATTTGCAGTAGACGCTCTGTCGATCCCTTGGGACGGAATGATAGGATATGCGTATCCTCCAGCGCCGTTAATTCAACAAGTATTGCTAAAGATAAAACAATCTCAATGCAAGATTCTGTTGGTAGCATCTCTGTCGCCACAGAGACCGTGGATAAATCTACTCAGGTGTCTGTTGTGGGACCTACCGCGGAAGCTTCCTCCACGAAAGGATCTTCTTTCGCAGGGGAAATCGCGCCAACTCCATCACAACCCGCAAGGTCTCAACCTTCACGTTTTTCCGTTGTGCTTTTTTCCGTTGTGCGGTCCTTCTTGCATGGCAAGCACTTTACAGGACGAGCAGTGGACGCGATTTCTAACTGTAGGAGGACCTCCTCTTCGCTAAACTATGCGGCTAAGTGGAAGGTTTTTCGTCGTTGGTGTAGGGATCATTCTGTAGATATATTTGATCCCTCTATACCAGACATTGCAAACTTTCTAGTATACTTGTTTGACGAAATCAAACTGCAGCCTGTTACTATAAAGGGTTATAGATCTATGTTATCTGATACCTATGCACATCATGATAGTTTACAAATTGGATCTAATGTCTCTTTATCGAAGTTGGTTAGAAACTTTTCGATAAATAGACCCAGAACTCTTAGATTAATTCCTAAGTGGAATTTAGCTTGGGTTCTCCTTAAATTGAAGGAAAAGCCATTTGAACCTCTTGGGACAGTAGATTTCAAATTCTTATCTTATAAGACAGCTTTTCTCTTAGCTTTCTCTTCTGCCAGAAGAGTCAGTGAGCTTCATGCACTATCGGTGGATGATTCTCATTATCGTAGTGTTGGGAACACTATCACCTTCACTACTAATGTGGGTTTTTTAGCTAAGAATCAGGCTCCTAATAAATATCCGGAACCTATTGTTATTAAGGCTCTTCCGTCTTCAGACGGGCGTAGGCCTTTACTCTGTCCTGTTAGAGCACTACGTATCTATAAACAGAGATCTCAGTTTATCAGAAAGGGACGGAAACGTTTCTTTCTGTCTTTGATGCCTAATAGAAAGGACATTTCAGTCCATTCTATTGCTAGATGGATTCAGTTAACTATCCGTACTGCTTATGAAGATTTATCTTCTTCTCAGCAGTCTGTGCTTAAGATTTCTGCTCATGAAGTAAGAGCTCTTTCTACTTCCTGGGCTTATGCTAATAGTGTTGCTATTACAGATTTAATGAAGGCTGCTTATTGGTCTCAGCCATCCACATTTACGAATTTTTATCTCAGAAATATTGAGTCCATTTCTGGAGACCTGCATTGTTTAGGTCCGTTATCTGTTGCTCAGAATGTCGTCCACTAAACAGTTGCAACTATAGTTATGTAGGCTTTCTGTTCCGGCAGTGACTCCGTCCGGCTGCCCTCTTCGCTCTGGGCTATTTGACCAAGGGGAAGGGGGGGGGGGGGGGGGGGGCGGGTGTTCCCTTAGGTCACCTGCTTTATAGTGAAAAGCAAGGGAATGCCTCCTCCAAGTCAGTATTTCTGAGTCGCTTCCGGGATGGTTTTAAAGTGTAATATTAATGTTTAAATTCATTCATGTCTTATTTTTAAAGTGTAGCTCGGTGTGAAGCATTTGTATATGTCAGTGTCAAACGGGCTTTAATATACAATACTCAGACACTTTTAAATGATTATAAAGAGTCTCAATTCTCTGGACTACTTTATTTATTGGCTTGCTTTAAAAATAATTAGTATAAGGGTTATACTGGATGTTAATAGAGAACATGAATGTTTTTGTGCTCAATTATTAAGGGTAGTGTATCTTTCTAATTTAATATTAAATAAGAAAGATACATGTAAAGCCTAATACTCCTTTTCTCCTTAAGGGGTTACCTCTTTACTATATAGTTGAGCTTATTGGATTTTCCTCTATGTCCTAGGCCCTCCAGCCTGTTTACTATTCAGCTAAGTCTGGGTCATTGGTACAGTATAAAAATGTTAAAAAATTTATAGTAATTTATATATTTTTTATACTTACCAATGACCCAGACGGGGATGGCCCTCCCTGGAGTTGGGAACTCTTGCCTCCCCGCTGAGTACATAGCGCTGACCAGGCACTGCCAGTAAGAATGATAATTGGCGCCAATTTCGGGACGACTGCGTCACTGCGCATGCGCAGTAGAGGCGTAGTATGGAGGTCCTTTAGGACATGATTTCTTTTTGTTTTGGATGCAAATTTTGGGGATTGGGGGGCAAAATTTGTGTTTGGCCCTGGTTTTGTTAGAGTTAGCACCAGCTAAGTCTGGGTCATTGGTAAGTATAAAAAATATATAAATTACTATAAATTTTTTAACTTTTCGATGGTAGATGATTTTTCCTCAACATGTAAGTCGCATGACTGTCACAAACACGTTTTCAGTTTGTCAAGCTCTTTTTTACCTGTGTCGCCAGCGGCAGAGCAGGTCTAGTAACCGCTCGACTCTGTCCGTCCGTCCGTCTGTCAGTCCATCCGAAACACTTCTTCCGTCAAAGTTTTCTTGGCTTCTATGAAAGGGAATGATTTTATATTTGGTCTGCTGCTTCATAATGATGAGTTGTATCCTGTATCTAATTTTCAGATCTGCTGTGCAGCCACTTCCTGTTTGCCGATACTTTGAAGTCTGTTCATCTTTGTAATCAATTGCATGCAGCGACGCAGGTCCAGACCCGGTGTTGGTCTTGGCTTGTTTAATTCAGTTACCTCTCTTGATGTTTCTTTCCAATGTTGATTACAGAGAACATGTAAACCCTGAAGAAACTCATCAAGGGAGGTAACAAGTTGAACAATGAACATTAAATAATATATTCTGACGTCCCGTGTGTATCTGTAAACAAAGTGCCATACAACTTCACAACACACATTAACATCAAAGTTATTATTCAGTTAAGACACAAAGTATGTGTGCTCAGTATCTTCCTGGTTAATCAGCAAGTGTATTGTATTCTTATACAAAACCATATTAACACTATTTACCAGAATAACACACAATTATCATAAGAGAACAATATCATGTGATTGTATCGTTTATAACAATCTTCCCCCACCCCCCAAAAATGCAAATATTATTTTTGTTAATATTGCCCAGCACTAAACATGCATACTCTTGAGAACTTATGTGGTATTAAGCTTTTCATAATTGGTGATTTATCAAAGAAATTCTGCAGTATAACAGGAACTAACAGATTTTCTTCTGGGTCCTATTTCAACCATCGAAATCAGCATAATCGACAGAGAAATAATGATAATCAATTCATCAATATATTTTTACACTGTAAACCAATGGCCCAGAGTAGCTGATGCTTAACTCAAAGTTATTAAGGGCCAAACACCTAAAAGTCATCAACAATGAAATGACATCTGTGCTTTAAAATCTCCTTTTTTGAGGATGTCAGACACAAATCAATGCAAGAATTGGTGGATACAAGGCTGTTATTGGATGAAGGAAGTGTTCAACGGTTGTTTTGGATGTTCAGGGCTGTAACTTTATAATATTTTAAAAATTATTCTATGTTTCTCAATTTCGGGACATATGCCTGACGCCATCATTTTTAAAAATGATTATTCCACTGTGTTAAGTATTCCTTCCCTATCCTTCCATGAACCCTTCCTGTTAAAGTTTTTTGGCTGTTTTTTTATTGATATTTTTTGGGAGTTTAACATTTAATACAGAATATTATTCTGTTTCTTTCCCAGCGTTACGTCCTCACCCTAGGGTGTTAGGCCGTTTAGTCTCGCATCTTCTATCCAATTAATCGTTTTTTCTTCGTATGAAGATCTAGCTTTGCATTTCAATTGGTTCTGATTTTGGGCCTTTTTGTGTGCCTGATGTCTTGTTCACATTGACATTGTTTACATTATCAGCGTTCTCATATTTAGGTAGTTTCTTATATTCTATTACTGTAATATACTGTAGAATACACGCATTATTATTCCGGTAGTGTAGCTCATAAAATTTTGGATTTTGTCCACACTTAGGCTCTATCGGGATGCCCTTGGGTTCTTCATGTTCCCTTTGGAAACTTGGGCATTTTTCACCAAAAAAATTTTGTTTCCAAAAAATATTTTGAATTTAATTATGATTGTTATTATTCATGTATCTCAGTTATATATATATTGTTGTGGTTTTTGGAGGACTGATATCGACTTTAGTTGATACACTCCTGCAGACTCTTTTCATTCTTGTGTAGCACTGCACCCCCCCCCCCCCCCCCCTCTCTAATATAGCAACGTCTAGAGTCAAATGTTGTTTTGAGAAACTTTCACAAGCCGGAGCATATGTCTGCCTGCCACTGCAGCCGGGGTTGGTTTCAGTCACGGCTTCCTCCGCTACATTATTTAAGCACACACGACCGCATCCTAGCTACCCGACTTCAGATGTCCAGCCTGCTGCACGAAGAAGGAACCTCTCTTCGCCCATGAAGTCGGACCATCCAGTAGCTAAGGAGACGAGGCCTTGATCGAGATATTCGGAGAAAGGACCCGTTCCCAACACACCGTCCCAGGAGCAGCATGCGGCTAAGGAAATCCGCTGCTCCTCACGCCTCGATGACGGACGTGCTGTCGCAGATTGCACAGCTAATTGCAGCATCCCAGCAAGTGCAGATGCTGCCTCCCTCAGACTCAGAATCTGAGCTGTCAGACGGTGCTGGGTCTGTCCAGTCGTTTGTTCGTGCAGATGCAATGGACCGAGATTCGCAACTGATTCTCTTGGATGGTAAAAGGGATAAGGAAGAGGATTACCCTTCCCTTCCGGAACAGTACATGGTTGCGATGGCTTTCATCCATCAATACTACCCTGCTTTTGTTCCGCCAAATCAGAATGCTGCGGCGACAAGAGAGAAACCGCTGGTCGTTAGGCGCAGACTTTATCTGAACAAAGGAGGAAGTCCTTTCTTTTCCGGTTAGTTGATGCAGGTGTTGCAGGCCTTCGGCCGTAAAGACGACGCCGTATTTATCCTCTTGAGTTCAAGGAAGAAGACGGTTTCTTGTCTTCATCTTCCGTATACATACCATTTTTTGGAGCATGTTCATTTTAAAATGGTCGGGGAAGATGTTCAGAGAGTTCTTCTGCGTTTGGATGAGCAGGCCAGTGATCTAGAGGAATCCTTACCTGTATAATTCACTATTCGCTCAGACACAACTGAGACTGCAGTTTCTTCAAATAGAGCGAATTTGGATGTTATGTCTTACGCAGATCACCTTACAAGAGCTATGACGCAATGTTTCAAGGAAAAGGAATTTGAGGACTTTCGTGCCTCTCTTCGAGTTCTTTCCACGGCAATTAAGTATACCACGTATAACTCTGCCCTAACAGTGGCTAATGTTGAATTAATCAGACGTGATGCTGCCCTTGCGTCGTCTTCACTGATAAGATGCCAAGGTGAAAAGCTCTCTCCGGGTCACTCCGGTTTCTGGACATTTTATTTTCGTCGACTAGCTTTTCATTAGTCTATGACCAGGCTACTAAGAAAGCATCTACTGCTCTGCTTTTGAAGTCGGCATATCAACGTCCCACTTCAGCAGATGGGTAAAGGAGGGCGTTCCAGACAAAAATTGTCAAAAGGAAACTCCTCACGAGGGTACAAGAAACCCTCTTGTAATTACTCTGGAGGTTGTCAGTATAGCGACTCGGGAAAGGGGTGTAGATCTGATCGGGACTATAGGTCAGACGCCCCTAGGCCGACGAGACAAGGTTTTTCGCGGGGAGGACATGGTTCCTCCTCCCGTAAGCCTCGCAGGTCATACATGTGTTGGTTTAGACCTCTATTGCTGGCCAGTTGGCGGAAGGTTATCAAGCTCCGCAGAAAACTGGATAACTAACTTGGAAGATCAGTGGGTGAGAAGTGTAGTCTCGGACAGCTTACGGCTATCATTCCGAGTAAAAACCCACTAACAAGTTGTCCGCGTTGGACAAATCTTCCATCAAATTCTTGCATAAGAGAGTTTCTCCTACCGGAGGTATAAGCTCTCTTATCAAAGGAAGCAATACAGGTCATCGAGAATCAGGATTCTCAAGATTTTTACAGTCACCTGTTCCTAGTACCAAAGCCATACGGCTCGTTCCGACCGGTAATAGACTTGAGCTGGATAACAAGTTTATCATGGCTCCAAAAGTTTATTTATGGGAAATCATTCAGTCGGTGAAAGCGAGCGTTCGCGTGATTGTCTATGCGGCAAGCATAGATCTAAGGATCTGTACTTTCATGTCCTGGTACATCTGGCATTCTAAAAGTACCTGCGGTTCGCCGTACAAGGGAAGGTGTATCAGTTCAGAACAATTTGCTTTGGTCTGAATCTGGCCCCCTGGGCGTTTCACTTGAATAATGAACTCGGTAATGTCTTACCTACGAGCTCATTTGTCTGTATGACGGATGTGAGTCAGACGGGTTGGGGCACGACCTTAAGTCCTGCTGTCTTGAAGTGTCATGGTCTTTGGGACCTTCGGTTTCAGTAGAAACACATAAACATCGAGATGATGTTAATTATATCTAGCGCTACAACATTGAACTCACATAATAATGGACGTCCATGGTCAATTTGGTCAGACAACTCGACAGTAGTAGCATATATCGGAACCAGGGCGGCACCCATTCATTTCCATTATGCCAACTAACGAAGGTTTTCCAAATACGTCATGAATCATCATGTTCATCTTTCTATCCATCATATACCGGGTCGTCTGAACGTACTAGCAGACGCACTCTCTCGGGAAGGTCACCTGTTGCAAATGGAGTGGACACTCAACAAGCGAGTATTTGGACAGAATTGCTACCAGAGGGATCGCCCCATGATAGATCCGTTTGTAATGCACCGGAACAATCAGTTACCGTCGTTCGTGTCACCATGCCCAGACCATTGAGCGTATGCAGTTGACACTCTGGCGATCTCATGGGGGATGGATGATAGAATATGCGAATCCTCCAATTCAGTTGATTCAGTAGATTTTGTTTAAGATAAACAGTCTCGTTGTGAATCCTACTAGTAGCACCTCTGTCGTCACAGAAACCTTGGATCAGTCTTTTCAAGTGTCTGTTATGGGACGTTCCCCAGAACCTTCCTCCACGAGAGGACCTTCTTTATCAGGGGAAGTTTTTGTTCTTCACATCCTTCTCTGCCCATAGTGTATGTAACTATGAGGGAAGCTGTTTTATCTGTAATTATATCCTGCATATAGCTGGAGTTTTATTGTATATGGCGTATGTTTGTGGGGCTATTCTCTCATTCTCAAATACGCCATCCTAATTTTTGGGGCTTAGTGCGGGCTAACCTTAATAATTGGGAACTTGTTAAATACATTTAGCATAGTCGTCATGCTAAGTATACAGAATTACTTGAATTGGGCTCCTTTTGTATGATATGTCTTCTCTATTACTGTATAGAGAGAAATACATGTAATTCCTAATAATTTTAATTTCCTTTCACCTTGGATTACAGGATTGGAACTATGTTGATCTACTAATGAAGTCCTAGGCCCTCCACCTTTTTACAATTCAGCTAGTCTGGGCCATTGGTTTACAGTGTAAAAATATTATAAATTCATAGTAATTTGTATATTTTTTATACTTACCGATGGCTCTCCCATGATTGGGCACTCATACCTCCCCACTGAATTTTTATGTAGTACTCTCTTCTACAAAGAATGATGTTGGCTCCAATTCCGGTGACTTCCTAATGTCTGTGCATGCGCGGAGAGTAATGTAAGGAGGGCCAGATAGGACTTTTAATTTTCAGTTTTGCAAGCAAATTTTGGGGATTGGGGGGTTCAAAATTTGTGTTTGGCCCTTAATAACTTTGAGTTAAGCACCAACTAGTCTGGGCCATTGGCAAGTATAAAAAATATACAAAATTACTATGAATTTATAATTTTCCTCCATAGATTTTAGTCTGGCTGGGAGGGAGAAGTCAGTGGACATGAGGGAGAAGTTCGAAAAAAATATAAAAATATTTTCCATTACATTTGATGACACTATGAAGTAGATTAGTAGATTGACTGTCACATGATCAATCTAAAATTCGAAATCTGCTGCCTCCAGGCAGTGCATTTCAAATTATAAAGTTCTCAACCCTTCACATTACTTATTTGAGATCATGTGTAACTCAAAGCATGGTAACTATTGTCTTCATTGGTAGGGAAAGAGTTAAGGGGAGTCCTTGTTCATTCATAGTTTTCAACCGGAAGCAAGGTGGTAGTGGTGAATATTAGCTGACCACTTAAAGTAAGTTTTATTAACTAAAAACAAAGCTGTGCATTTAATCTTCAAAAGCGGGGCGCGGTTGGCTCAGTTGGTAGAGGTACAGGCTGCAAGCCGAGAGGTTCTCGGTTCGAATCCCACCTGCGGCAACTGCGTTGTGTCCTTGGGCAAGACACTTCACCCCCATTTCCCACGTGGAGGCACGGTGACGATGTGTACTAAGGCATACTGCACGTCGAAGGTGCACCTGTCTTCAACCAATGCTAACCCTGCTTCTGTGGAGTTGGTATGTTGGGGAGCTGACAGTTGCTCGCCATTGCTCGGTGGTTCTCTCCGGGTACTCGGCTTCCTCCACCCGTAAAACTGTCACGGTCATGGTTAGCCATTGTGCAGAAATATGTGACCTTAAACACCAATTAATAAATAAATAAATCTTCAAAAGCACTCAAGTTTATTTTAAATTTGCTTAAGAGCAGTCATTGTCCAGAGGTGAAATTTATCACTGCATATTGTTAGAGTGTTCTTCATCACAGAAAGTATTTTGTTTTTTTGTTTTTTTTTTGAATATTTAAAGTATTCAAAATAAATTTCAAATTCATATAAGAAACTGGGTCTACCATGGTTTCTGAATGTCTTAATTAATTTGAAAAGCGTGGTTAAAAAAGTTTTCAATATCCTTTGTTAATTAAGCGTTATTAACAATTTTAGTTAATTTATTGTGGAGGTAGTTGACAAAATATTTCAGTTGTCTCCCTTGCCTTCTGCAGTGGGTAATTATACCAACAGACTGCAGAAAAACGACAGTTTCTGACGCCATCCTACATTGATACGTGCAATTTGTGCTATGTAGACCTGCCATTCTTATCCACCCAAATATTTGTGATTTATAATCACAGCCTGGTGAGTCAGTATGGACATCCTATTTTTAAAAAGCCATTTTTGTGCTGGTTTCTACCAGTTAGGACGAATTGCTTAAACACCACTATAGGCCATTTCAACTCTTGCGAGAAATATTAAATTGGGCTAGTTTGGGCTATTTTCTGAGCCATATTACAGATTTTAACCACAACTGCAAACGTGTTTATTTTATTGTGAACGTCTGAATGTGGAAGCATTTCTATTTGGAAATAAAACATAAGAAATGCACAAAAACTGCCATGTCTCCCAAGGAATTTTTGGAGGGCAACTTGAATTTTGCCCTGAGTGTCAGCCAAGGCGACTTCTTCGCCCCAGTCGCCCTCTCAGCTGACCCCTGTTTGTGATCAGTAGATATCGCGACATATTAATGTACGAATCATTTAATCCTTCACTAAACATTATTAGGAGATCACACTTGCAATTTTTTCTCGAATAACTAAAAAACATTCGTTTTTTGTTTCAAAAACCTCATGTCTTAACCCTTTACCCAACTTAACGGCCAAAACCGGCCAGCGCTGTTCTCAAAAATCGCCAATTAATTTTCATTATTTTTTCATTTTTTGTCTCAAAAACATAGGTTATGACCCCTCGTTGGAACGAGCTCGCCGAGCTCGTTCCAACGAGGGGTCATAACCTATGTTTTTGAGACAAAAAATGGAAAAAAAATAGTTATCCAAGAATTTTTTTTTTACAAGTGTCGTCTGCTTTTCATGTTAGGTAAAGGGTTAAAAAGTTCATGTGAGAATCAGAATTGATTCTCATAAGGAACAAAGTGAGAATCAACTTCAGTTCTCACAGAATGTCCATTTGATTTTTGTTATAGATTCTGAAAGTGTCCTTGGAGACTTCTATTTATTTTCTTCTCCCTCATAATAAGTAACACTTTGTCTTATCAGTGTTGTCTAGTGAAGTTTTGGCTGCTTATATTGGGATCCACCGTTTTCACAGAAATTAAGAAAACAGATACATTGGAAGACTTCATAATTTTTCAGCCAAATTTAATGGGTACACTATTTTTTTTTCAAGTTATCTTACAAACCAAAGTCTATGACCTTAATAGTGGTTTGCTCCTGAACTGCTTCTTCTGTGTTGTGTCCTTTAGTGAGACACTTCATCCCAACTGTGGGTGCAAGGTGGTGCTGTGTACTTAAGTGTGGGGCACAACGACGGTAGTTTTGCCTTCAACTGATGCTAACACTGTTTGTGCTGCTTGCCCCGGGTTAGAGAGTCCAACAGTTACTCGTTTCTCAGTGTTTTTCTCTGGGTACTCGGACTTCCTCACCTTATAAAACTGTCCAACTTGGTAAAATTGTTATTAAACCCCAATAAACAAACATCTCTTAATGGTAGTGAATGTGAGACCATAAAATTCCTGACAAAGTTTTATGAAGGAAACTCCCCATATCACTAATATGAGGGAAATTATATTGTCAGTACCCATATGTAGAGATGGCATCGTCTCTACCTGTCGTGGAACATTGTGGATGTCTAAAAAATCCAATCTCTTTAACCCTTCACCTAACATAGCCAAAAACGGCCAGAAAATTAACAAGAATAAACCTACCACAGCCTAAAATATCTCAGAAGTTTCTCAATAAAACCATACAAATATGGATATTATTAGAACCAGCTCATCGAGCTGGTGCTAAGGATATCCATATTTGTATGGTTTTATTGAAAAATTGTGAAATTTATTTTCGAAAAATGTGGAATTTATTTTATAAAAATACTGTTTTAGGTAGAGGGTTAATTCATACTACCAACTGTTATTGGCATGAATGGAATCATTTTTTTCAAAATTGAACAGAATTTAAGGTTTCCAACAACCACTGCCCATAATTTGAACAAACTTATTCCTTGAGGGACCATAATCTGGTAGTTAGAAGGGAAAAAGTAATATTTGTATAATATTTATAAAACAATATTGGTTCTATCCGAAAGGTCCATGGTTTGATCCCCACCAGGGCTAACTGTTGTTTGTGGGCAAGGCATTTAATCCTGATTGCCCATTTGGGGGCACTGTGTACTAAAGCGTACTGTACGTTGATGGTGCACTTGGACTTCATCCAGTGCTAACCATGCTTGTGTGGAGTTAGTACGTTGGGAGTCTGACAGTTGCTTGTTAATGCTCTGGGGTTTTCTCCAGGTACTCCGGCTTCCACCACCCATAAAACTGTCCAACACAAGGTGACACTGGCTGTCAAAAGTGTCATTAAACCCCAATAAAAAAGAACACAAATTGTTAATCTCATCCTCAATTTGTGCTTGTTAATGGGCTAACCCAGAGGTTACTTATAAAAGTGTTCTTGTGTGTGGAAACTCTGGGAAGTGGAGTAGTACTTGGATACTGTTTTAGAAAGCTTTTGTTGTAGAATAGGACCCAGTAACCAATGTCTAAGACCATTAACTCCTTGCATGCTGGCGATAGATATTCCTGCCCAGGACAGGAAATCACTTGCCATAAGTAATATTTGAGCACATTCAACCAAAGTTTCTCCTACAAATTGTACCGATTTTTTTTACCAACTATTTTTAGTCAAACTTTCATGAGTTTTTCATCAAATCTAGTCAGTTAAAATTACTCGGCAGGTTATGAGCAGTGCCGTATTAACCCATGACCAAGCCCCTAGGCTTTTAGGTACTTTGGCCTTGGGGGGGAGGGGGGAGGGTGGCCTCCAGAGTTAAAGTAGGCTACATAACGATAGATTATCTGAATTTGACTTCATACTTGTGGTTGCCTCTTGCCATATATCTTGTGAGTTACATTTATATTCCAATAAACATCCTTGGGCTGAAAGTATTAATTGGTCTATCTGTGAGATCTGTGAGATCATTGTACTTTTAGAAATATAATTATGTAAATTGAGCCATCTAGAAATTCTTATTGGTCAAGAAAGATATCAGAAAAGTTGTGGAATTTTAAGTTGGAGGACATCTACTTGTGATATCTACAAAGCATATCTATAATTACTAAACATATTTTTTCACAAATTTGGAACTCTTATTCTCAAGGGACACTACACAGAGAGTGGATTGTTACGAAATCACTCATGGGGTGGTGTCTGCACTCAGACAAAAATTCCTTGTCTGGGAAAAAGCAATAGAATGCCGAGCAAAGTTTCAGCCAAGGGACCTCCGGGTTGAACCCGGAGGTCCCTTGGCTAAAACGGTTTGTCCTTTGCATGCATTACCATAGGAACCAACTGATATTGTCGGAGAGGAAACTTCACTCCATGAGTGCTTAGGTAATTCGCTCTCCACGTACCATAATAATATTTCTTATTTAGTGCCTATGAAGTTATTCTGCTAGGGGTTTCAGTCGTGAGATTTGTTAAAAAATTGTGATGGGGGTTTCATACTCATAAAAGCAGTTGCATTTGTGGCTTATGCCCCCTCCCCCACTCATTAACAGCCCACCTCTCGGGCAAGTGCAGCAGGCCCTAGAGCCAATTGTCAGTCTCATTAGATCCTGTTAAGTGCCCTAGCTGGACTTTAGAAGCAATAGACAAATTATTTTGCTCAGAAATCTTACTTTACAGTTTTCCCTAATTCTTCTTGTGAATCATCAGTCGGAATTACCAAATGAGCTTTTTTTTAAAAGGTTTTCCCAGATAGGGATTTATGTTGCTTCACATCTCACAGCCAATATTGCCAGACGAAAGCCATGCCTCTATTTGAACCAGATTCATTTGCTCACAAAAGGTGGGTAACAGTTTATTTTCTCCCTTATATATTGGGGGTAGGGTGAGTGGGTGGGAGATGTAACCTTTGTTCTCTTGCCCACAAACCTGTGTCTTCCCTCGCACTTAGGGACTTGTTTTGAAATTGTTTTTTATTGATTTCAAGTGATTTCATGCCAAAGAAATGTTTCACCAAAATATTTGGGGGAGGGGGGGGGGGGGGGGGGAAATTTCGCCAGATTTCTTTTTAATTTAAATGATTTAATTTAAGGAAATCAAGTCAATTAAAAAAAAAAAAAATACCCAGTTTACATGATTAGGGCTGTTTGTTTTCTTTGGGGGGGGGGGGGGGGGGGGGGCACATAAAATCACTCTGACTCCTTCAAAACTCATTTTAAAGAAATAACAAAAGTTGCCTAATTCAGACACTCCCCTCAGAGGTTTTCAAATGCCAATATTTCCCAAACTGTACAGAACAGATTTGTTATTTGGTGTGAAACAATCGTAGGACCAGCTGAATTTAATAGGCAAAACATTTTGCTATCAATTGTGTTGTGGGTTTCAAGATGGGGTATTGGGAAAATGCTGAGTCAACACTTGTCACCAGTTTGAAAAATCAGAATCTGTCCTCTGGGAGCCCAAATTTTAATTTGTTACAATATGAGGAATACCGTATTCTTTAAAAATCCTCTTCCAATCCACCTGTAAAAATCTTTAGATAATTCATTTACAGTATCCTTAGGGGAACAGATTCAAGTTTGTTAAAATCAAGTCTCTGGGAACACATTTGGGATCCTAATGGGAGCCTAAAATTTTACTTTGCACAATATGATGAAAATTCTTTAAAACTCTTGTGATCCACTAATCAGAATCTTGATATTTGGTATTCAACATCCTTTGGAGGTCCATATTCTGATTTGTTCAGTTCAAGTCATGGGTTCATATTTGGGCTGCCTTTGGAAGCCAAATTTTAACTTGGGGCAACTTGGGGAATATTCTTAAAAAATCTTATATAGTTCCACAAGTCAGAATCTTTGTTCGGTATACAGCATCCTGTGATGAGCAAAATGAAGTTTGTTCAAATCACGTCCCCAGGTTCATATTGGGCTCTCTTTGGGAACCTCAGATGTAATTTTGTGCCCTGGGAAGCAAACCACCGTTTGCTGTGACAAACAAGCTCTTTTTTTACTGACCAGTCACCACTGCTTGGGCTGGAACTCCTCTAAAATTGGCAACAGAGGTATAAATGATTGACTAAACTTGACTTTATCTCCATGTTGCAGCCACGTTTAGCCATTGTGCAGAAGTATGACCTTAAACTAGGGCCCTGCAAAGCTTCGTGGATCGATTTGATTTCGAAAATTTCAAGTTGTTATTCAGTTCGATTCGAAATCAGCTGCCCGATTCGTTTTCTCTTGAATCTTTTTCACAGTAATATAGCTTGGTATAAGTCATCTTCGTCATCTCACAAAAATATAATTCATTTAGAAATTTTACGCATAATGTGGAAATAAAATAGGGAGTGTAACTTCAACTACATGAACATAAATAAAACCTGCACTCTTACTACCAACCATACTAATTCCAGTATCATTAGTCCTGACCACTGTTGAATGCAAATTTAAAGTTTCCATGAAATGTTGACTTGGAACAATAATCCTTACCGGAGGATGATCCAACTACATGCTCAAGGCATGCCTTCGACGAAGGCATGCCTTGACGATTAGTTGGATTATTTTATCAGTCTGGACTTGGACCATCACAGTCAGAACAAGTCAGGTTTATAGCATCCCCATCCCCAACCCCCAACGTTCACTGAATCAATTTTAGGTTTGATTCGATTTCAAATAACAGATGTGATTCAATTCAAATCAAAAATGTGTGATTTGCAGGGCCCGACCTTAACCCTTTCAACCCCAGCTGCCACTTTTCCGGCCAGGAACATGATGCACCAGAACGTCATTAAATAGGATGGCTGTTCAGTAAATATGTGGGGTGGACCAATCAATATTTTCAACATGCAGCCCCGAGGCTGCACGTTGAAAATATTAATTGGTCTACCCCAAATAATGAATATGGAAGGTGCCACCAGGGTTCAAAGGGTTGAACACCAATAAAAAAATTAAAACTGTGGAATATGAGAAAAATCTTTTTAAAAAACATTCTTTAGATGCACCTGTCTGAATCTTATTTTGTATACAGCATCCGTGGGGTGGGGTGGTTTGTTCAAATCAAGTCCCTGGGTTCATATTTGGGCTGCCGAAGGAGGCCAAAGCATTATTTAATGCAGTATAAGGAATGTTCTTCCGAGATCTTCTTAAGATTGACCAGGCAGAATCTTTTGATATTTGGTAAGAAAACAAATATTCTTTCAAACAAATGTTCTGTTTCCATCAGTATTTTTTTGTGTGTAAGAACACCCACCAGAAAGCCCAAATTTCTAAAAAAAAAAAAAAAAAGCTGTCTCAATCATGTCCTTGTTGACTGCTATTTAACTCCATTTCTTCACAAGTGATGGCTTCTAGGAGCACTGAATACTTCACTCTATTTCAACTCCAAATTGTATCCTACCTAGGAGGTCTTTTTAGAGGGAATCTCAAGTCATTTTTGGCTTAACTTGACAAACTCAAGATAACCTATTGCCAAAACATGTGCGAAAGTCTGTTAGTCTGTTCACATTTTCTTTTAGCCCAGGCTACACCCTGTAGTTCTTATCCGATTGTCACAAAATTTCATAGGCAGATTTGGGGTCATGTCTAGATGAGAACGTCCCCTTTTGGTCCCAATCGGTCAATTGTGATGGCTGCCAGAGCCCAAAAACCTTTAGCACAGTTTTAGAACTTCCCCATTTGGTCGCTATCTGTCAACCGTGACGACTGCCCGAGCCCCAAACCTGAAAGCCTTCAGCACAGTCTACAGGTCGTATTTATGGAGGGATTTCATTGTAACTTGGTAGGATGACTCCAAATAATGTCTAGATGAGAACGTCCGTCCTCTTTTGGTTGCGATCATTTAGCCGTGATGGCTGCCCAAAAACCTTTAGCATAGTCTTTAGGTCGTATTTATGGAGGGATTTCATTGTAACTTGGTAGGGTGACTCCATTTAATGTCTAGATGATAACATCCCCTTTTGGTCGTGATTGGTCAACTGTGATGGCTGCAGGGGCCTGAAGCGCGAAAACCTTTAGCACAGTCTACAGATCATATTTATGAAGGGATTACACTGTAACTTGGTAAGATGACTTCAGATAATGCCTAGATGAGAACTTCCCCTTTTGGTTATCATTCAGCCATGACGGCTGCCCGAACCCAAAACCCCAAAAACTTTAGCACAGACTACAGGTCGTATTTATGAAAGGATTTCATTGTAACTTGGTAGGATGACTCAGTATAATGTCTAGATGAGGACGTCTCCTTTTGTTGCGATCGGTCAACCGTGATTGCTACACAGGCCCAAAGCCCGAAAACCTTTAGCACAGTCTACAGGCCGTATTTATGAAGGGATTTCATTGTAACTTGATAGGATGACTCGTTTGGGAATACTTTCACTGTAACTTGGTAACTTTCGATGATGTACATTAACTGTGAGTGCCATATGCATTAACTGTGAGGCCCACATTAACCCACCCCTCAGTTCTTTAGTACGGTCTACAACTGAGTGTTTTAGGTTTATTTTGTTTATTGGTGTTTATGGTTGCTTTCAGCATCTATGGCTATATTATGACTGCAACAGAAATATAAAGTCTAATTTACAATGATGATACCTATACTGTTTACAGGGGTATCATTTTTCAGCCTTTTATCTGATTTCAGTTTTTCACTTGCTCAACTAAAGAATTTGATTTCCTTAAATTTACATGAATTCACTTCACCCCCATAGCCCACATGGGGGCACTGTGGCATTGTGTATTAAGGCTCACTGTACATCGATGGTACACTTGTCTTCAGCCAAGGCTAACCCTGCATGTGTGGAGTTAGTATGTTGGGGAGCCTGACTGTTGCCCGGTGGTTCTCCAGGTACTCAGGTTTCCTCCACCCATAAAACTATCCCACACGAGGTGACTCTGGCTGTCGTAAGTGTTGTTAAACCCCAATAAATAAATAAATACAAAGCTTGATTTTGAAACCTTTTCCTCTGTGCAAACATAATTTCAGTTTATTTTATAAGATCGTAATCATGTCCCTGTGTTTAAAGGACTTTGACCTGAGGTATTAACTGGTTACCAAGTCCTTTACTACCATTAAAGAAGATCATATGCTAAAGGGTTAAGAATGACCATTTTCAGCTACTGATACAGTGTAATGATCATGCAACTGAACAAGTATGTTAGCACGTAGCTTTACTCTGTCTCATATAATTGATGCGAGTCAGTGTGACAATGTTTACCCATTTTGGAGCAAGTTTGTTCCTTTGTTAACCCATATAATACAGTTCTTCAAAAGTAATGAATCGAATTACTTTTTTGATAGATCAATACGTTGATCATTGTTTAACTGATTAATTGGATAACCATTTCTGCTCTTCATTTCCGTATTGACCCATGGCCAGACCCCTAGGCTTTTAGGTACTTCGGGACAGAGCCCCCTCTGGCACTTCAGTCTTTCACCCAACTGCAGCTGACTGCCTGGTATGGTAGGCACTATGCCACAGTACATTAGTCCTATTATCCAGTTTGCGGGTCTCCTGAAGACTTCTCATAACTTGACATATTTAAATAAGCATTAAAATAATGTACTGTATATAAATATATATACAGTATACTTATGAGAGTATGTATATGGATAAATACATATGCACATGTATCTCTACGGTGCAAAGTGCTTTTAACCATTGGAGCCCTAAGACGCTGGTAACAGTGCGCCCCAAAAAAAATTGACTGGCCCCCTAGGCTTCAGCCTAGTCAACCTTATGGATAATACGGCCCTGCTGCTCTTCATTAACTGGTTGAGTGTTAGAAGCCACTATCAAGGCTTTCAAAAATGGAGGTACCAGTGCAAAAGCCAACATTCGCTTGTGTTCCATATTCAGTCAAACGCAAATAATATTTTTATACCACCCACTTGAAAAGTGGGCGGTACATAGCATTCATGGTGTCCGTACTTCCGTACTTACGTACGTCCGTGACGCTTTGGGGGTACACATCTGCTATCCGCTACTCCTCTTAAACCAGTGGGTGGATTTCATTGAAACTTACAGGCATTCTTTTCTGTACATTATAGATGTGCACCTCCTATTTTGCTTTCAGGTATTTTTATTTTTTACTCTTTTCCCAAAGGGCGAAATGAACTTAGCCAAATTGTTGTGATGCTTTAGGGGGGTACACTCCTGCTATCCGCTACTACTCTTATACCAGTGGGCGAATTTCATTGAAACTCTCAGACATTCTTTTATATACATTATAGATGTGCACCTTCTATTCTGCTTTCAGGTATTTTTATTTTTTCTATCCCATGTGGCAAAATGAACTTAGTACGTCCGTACGTCCATACATCCATTATGCTTTGAGGGGTACACATCTGCTATCCGCTACTCCTCTTAAACCAGTGGGCAGATTTCATTGAAACTTTCAGGCATTCTTTTATATACATTCTAGATGTGCACCTCCTATTTTACTTTCAGGTATTTTTATACCACCCACTTGAAAAGTGGGCGGTATATAGTGTTCACTTGGTTCTTCCCTACATCTGTCTATCCATCCGTTATGCTTTAGCGAGGTTCACATCTGCTGTCCTCAACTCATACTGAACTGGTGAATGGATTTCATTGAAACTCTCAGACATTCTTTTACATACATTGAAGATGTGCACCTCCTATTTTCTTGTCAGATGTTTTCATTTTTACAGTTTTCCAGTTTGAAAAATGAACTTTGTCAAATTCAATTGACATTCTGTACAGATCTGCTATCCGCAACTCCTCTTAAACCATTGAACAGATTTCATTGAAGCTTTCAGACATTCTTTTACATACATTGCAGATGTGCATCTCCTATTTTCGTTTCAAATATTTTCATATTTACAGTTCCCCATATTCAAAAATGGTCTTTGTCAATTCAGGTTTTAGTAGGGAGGGGTATAGATCTGCTATCCGCTACTTCTCTTAAACCATTGAACAAACTCCATTGGAACTCACAGACCTTCTTTTACATACATTGAAGATGTGCACCTCCTATTTTTCTTTCAGATGTTTTCATATTTCGATGTCCGTCTGTCCGTCCGTCCATCCGTTTCACTTTAGGGATGTACACATCTGCTATCCGCAACTCCTCTTAAACCAGTGAACGGATTCCATTGAAACTCTCAGACATTCTTTTACATACATTGAAGATGTGCACCTCCTATTTTCTTTTCTTTTCAGATATTTTCATATTTACAGTTCCCCATATTCAAAAATGGTCTTTGTTAATTCAGGTTTTAGCAGATATTTTCATTTTTAGGGTTTCCCATATTTAAAAATGGGCTTTGTCAATTCAGGCTTGCGTGGGGTGGGGGGGGGGGGGGGGGGGGTGTTGACATTTGCTATCAATGAAACCTTCAAACATTGGTGTCAGTGTTTGTGCTCTCTACATTAAACACACTTTTACTGTTGTAAAATGTTTCTTGGTGGGAGTGGGTGGTATCATTTAGTGAGCAGTGCTCACAGTTTTTCTAGTGTTTTCCTGTGTTCTATTACAAATTATTGGCACTTTCCGATAATTTGTAATAAAACAACTTCTGTTGAACAAATATGACCTCCCAAAAATATAAAGCAGTACCTGTTTACCACAGTAACCATGAACTCCTCCCCTTCCTGATGTACCCAATGGGGAGTAAGCAGGATAACATCTACTTATGCTGAACTCGGCAGGCCCAATTTATCAACTGTTTTTCTGAAACAATAATGCCTCCCTGTGGAAATCCCTGAAGTGACACTTTCTTGTTTACTGCGGTAAATATGAAAATCGGTCGACACTCCGACGAAAGAATCTTCACTTTGGGAGGCAATTTGCATCCCATAAGTGGGTTAAGTTCGGTGATGTTTGTTGCTCGTGCTCGTACTCGTACTGCTTGTACTGGACTGGTGGCTTCGCAGCTGGTCTTCCAAACCAATGATCCCCAGACAGGGGTGGTCACAAAAAGAAGTAGTCCGAGTCGGAAAAAGTCGAGTCGAAACTGGTTTCTCAGTGTTAATCTCTTAAATCAAAAGATACAAATGCAATTTTTAGATATGTTGTGTCTATTTGAATGGAGAATAGTTGTAATTAAAATTTTGGTTTTTTTAAAAAAAAATTGTGATTTACGGACAAATTTTTAACTCCGAGTCACTAAAAGTGGTAGTTCAACAGTCCAGTTCGAGTCAGTATGTGCTCCCATGCTGTTAGCACCAATTAATAACCCAACACCAAATGAACTCTTGCAAAAGTACATGCATGACCTTCCCCGTGGGAACCCCGGGAAGTGAAGCGATGCATGTGCACTAAGTACTAAAATCACACACTGAATTGAAGACTCTGACTCAATTATTATCCTTATTCTGATAGTTTGCGGTACGTTTTGACCCTTTACCCAACGTAACGGCCAAAATCGGCCCGCGCTATTCTCAAAATTTTCCAATTAATTTTCATTATATTTTCATTTTTTGTCTCAAAACATAGGTTATGGGCTCTCTTTGGAACGAGCTCGTTCCAATGAGGGGGTCAAAACCTATGTTTTTGAGACAAAAAATTTAAAAAGTTAGTTATTCAAGAATTTTTTTGGCAAGTGCCGTCTGCTTTTCGTGTTAGGTAAAGGGTTAACTGTGTCAAATTAACAAGAGAAAACAAGTTTTGTCGGACGATTTTTTTTTTAATTATATAAAGGAAAAACTTGTCCTTCGGGTTAAGAAGTTCCCGTTTTCAAAATCACATTCGTGAAAATTGACTCAACTATTTCTTGTGACAGATTTTAAATTGGGTTAATTTTAACCGTGTCGGCTTGAGAAAGCACCTAAAACCCCATACTGGTTCAGTAACATTTGTAAATAGGAGAAAGTATGTTTATTATAACAATGACATGATTTCGCCGTCATTACTTTGCCAGCTCAACAGAAGTGGTTAACAGCCCAAGAGTTTATTAGCGGGCGAGGACGAAGCCGAGGGCAGCTAATAAGCTCAAGGGCTGAAAGCTGTTGATACACTGTTATGTCCGACAAAGACATGTCATTTCTATTATTGCCACCAATAGCACATAAAACTCCAAAGCTCAAAGGCTGTTAACCATTTATGTTGAGCCGTGATACACTGTAATGCCCGACAAAAATCTGGGTCGAAATTAAGTCAGAGTCCTTAATTCAGTGTGTGATTTCAGTCCGAGTATTACATTCAAAATATCATCAAAAACGTTTACATTTACTACAACTTTTTTGGAAACCCTTGAGTTCCAAATTGATTTCTTTCTTCAAGCTTGAAGCGAAGTACTCTACAAAACTTGAACTCCATGTCTTTTGTACACCGGAAAGTTTCTCAAAAATAATTAAACTCCTCGCGAGAACCCCGGGAAGTAAAGTAGTGCCTGTTCACTGCGGTAAACAGGCTCTGTTTTACTGGTAAAATAGGACCTAGTCACCAATGCTTGGGGGGGGTGGGGGGGGGGGTGCAAACCTACTCCAAAATGGGCAACATGGCTCATTAACGCTCGCCCCTGGTCTTGAGTTGATACTCATGTTGTGGTCATGATTAACCATTGTGCAAAATATGTGACCTTAAACACTAATAAATAATTAATAAACAATGCTTCCACTTCGCACTTCAGTAAATCGCCCCGGCCCCATGCAAAACTACAAACATAATTGGTTAATCTGCTTTCTTGATTATGTGTCAGGTTGTTAATTGGTGCTAACAGCTTGGTAACTTGGCTCAGACTCCATTGTTGAACTTCCACTTTCAGTGTCCCAGAGATAATTTGTCCGTAAATCATATAATTAAAAAAAAAAAAATTCTGTAATTACAACTATTCTCCATTCAAATAGGCAAAACATATCTAAAAATTGTATTTGTATCTTTTAATTTAAGCGATTAACACTAAGAAACCCGTTTCGACTCGGGTTTTTTCCGACACGGACTTTGACTACCTCTTTTAGTCACCACCCCAGAAAGGGTGTCGTGTCGCCCTGAAAGGTGGTGGACCTCCTCATTGGCCTTCTCTGTCCTCTTCTTAAAGTGGTTATTTGAGAGGGTGTCAGACTGGTTGTACCATTGTCGGGTTTATGATTAATAACGCGTCTTCTCGGGGCCACCAAACCGGCCACTAGGTTCCGAGTGAGTTTTCGCCAATATGCGTTTTCGTGGTAGGATTTTCTTTAACAGCTAATGCTGTTGACGTGGCACCGGGCAGCGAGTCCGGGGCCGTCCTCGCTGCTCGTGGTTTGCATGAAATGCTCACACCCGGTGCATGTCCTTAGAACGTGCCCCTGGTGTGGTGTCTCACGCAAACCCGTGCGCACTCTCACAAAAAAAAGATTCTGTGGGTACCTTCTTGGATAGAAAAGAAGTTGATTAGTATGATGTATACAAGTGAATGGAGATTAGGTGGTAGGTTTTGTGATCACCGTCAAGCGGGAACACATTCGTATCTAAGATTATTACGCGTGATGTAATCAGTCTTGCGGGAACATGCGAGTTCCTAGTTTAGGATGTTTGAAATTACGCGTGCAGGACAGAGTCAGCAGATAACATGCGAGGCAGATGTGAGACATACCCTCTCCCCACGAACGTGGTGATTGGTGAAGGCAGCCTATGATTTCACACAGTCGCACCGAAGTGTATCACTGCCTGTTTCTACCATAGGTCTCTCATGCTTGGTGGAGGCAGCTCATCATTTCACATGGTCACATCGAAGTGTATCACTGCTTGATTCAACCACAGGTCACTTCTTTATAGCACAATGATTATCGGTTTAGTGATTTAATGAGTATTGATTGCTGGGGGTGGAGGGGGGGGGGGGGGGGTGAGGGTTAGTGGGCCCTTTGTTTCGATTTTGCATAGCCGCCCCAAGGTTTACACACAAGTCTTTAGTTCAGGATGATTGAGTGAGTTTACGCGAAGACATGACAGAGTCGGCACAGATAACATGCTATTACCTGCAAAGGGCTGTAACTCTGCCTGCGTAACAGTATGGGATACGTTTACGCGAGATGTGATCACCGTCTTGTGGGAACACATGAGTTGCTTGTTTAGAGTGATTGAGTTTATGCGTCGACAAGACAGAGTCCGCACAGGTAACATGCAATTTTCTGCAAAGGGCTGTAGCTCGGCCTGTGGGGGACGGTGTTAGATAAGTTTACGCGTGGTGTTGTGATCACCGTCTTGCGGGAACACATGCGTTACTTATTTCAAGCTGGCTGTGTTTACGCGTACACAGGACAGAGTCAGCACAGATAGCATGTGGCAGTCTGTAAAAGCTGCAGGCAGTCGCATGCCATCCGTGCCGAGTCCGTCCTGTGTATGTGACTGCACGGTGCCATTTGCAGAGACATATCAGTTTGGGTTGAGTTGAGTTAAAGTTTATGGTTTATTTGTAGCTAGTCGCCATTTAGTTTTATCTGATAGGCTTGAGATTCTTTCGCAGATTAATTCGACGTTGTCTTGCTCATGAAGGCTAGCCATGCTGGTGCCCAACGGGGCTCTAAGGGCAGTTGGTAAGGCATAGTTTTGAACTCGGGAGCCTGGTCATGTTAGTTTTGGAAATAGTTTCGGTTACAATGGCCCCGTAGTCCATAACTGGGCATACAAAAGATTTCTAGAGTTTCAGGAGGCTCTTGCTGTTATCGCCCCAGGTGGATCCACAGAGTTTCCTCAGTAAGTGAATCCTTTTGGTTGTTTTATCTATTGTTTCCTCTAGATTGGTTTTAATTGTTTGTCTATTATTAAGCCTAGGAATTTTGCTTTGTTTTTTTTTTTATTTCAGTTCCGCTTATTTTTAGCTTGATAATTGAACAGATGACCCTACTTGAGTTTGTCACCATTTGCGTTTTGGCGGCATTTAGTTTAACTCTCCATTTGGCGCACCATGTTTCCAGATCATCAATGGCTTCTTGCATTTTTTAAAGAGACAGTTGCTTGAATGCTAGGTCCACATACCCATGCCATCAGCAAATTGAGACATGTCAATTGCTAATGTCTGATTTCTATGACGTTCACGTAAATGATAGAGAGGAGGGGGCCATGTACCGATTCTTGGGGGTACCCGCCTCGAGTTTGACTTCAGGTGAAATTTCATTTTTGACTTTAATTGTTCTGTCCGAGAGGAAGTCTGATAAGCTTTATTGTAAGTTGAGCTATGTCATTTACAATAGAAAGATCAAGTTCTTCAATTATATTAAACAGGATGTCTCCATTCTAGCTTCTTCTGTGGTAAATAAGCTCCGTTTTACTGTTAAAATAGGACCCGGTAACCATTGCTTGGAGTGGAACTCCTCTGAAATGGGCAATATGGGTATAAAAGATGGGCTGCATTTGACTTTATATCCATGTTCTATAAAGATTAACCATTTTGCAGAAATATGTGATCTTAAACACTAATAAATAAATGCAATAATGCCTGCATCAAGCTTTTTTGTTGGGTCTAACGTGTTACCGCGTGGAAGCTTTTTCATGTGGTGATTAACTGGTAGAGTGCTGAATTACTTTTCAATGGTCATTCAGGGGCGGCGGAACGATTTTCAAAATGTGTGTGAGGGGGGGGGGGGGGGCTGCATCGGGCGATGGATGGTCGTCGGTATGAAAAGTTTAAATTCCAGGATCCCAAAACCCCCATTTCCATGCATCTGAGTGAATATTTTGAGATTTTTCAGGAGATGTATTTGAAAGATTTCACACTTTGAGAGCCGTTAAAAAACGTCGGTGAAGCATACATGTGAGGTCTATTTATCAGCTTTGGTCGTAAGTCCAAAGCTGATAAATAGACCTCACCTGCATGCTTTACCAGACGTTAATAGCAATTATACTGTCTGTGGGTTATCTTGTCTAGGAGTGGATTTGGTACTTGTGTGTCGGTAAGATTATACGATCTACTTCAGTTAACAGAGATTATTAAGAGATACATTTTAGCGTTTGCTGCCACTTACTGCAAAAAATTATCAGAAATCCAGCGAAACTGAACCAATACGAGAGAAACATATCTGGCGAAAATATGGGGGAGGCTCTGCATCCGCCCCTTGTTTCACCAGTCATTGGTTGTATTAAAACATATGCATACAAAAAAACATGGCCCGGCAAAAAAAAAGTGGGTCGGCTAAAGCCCCCTCCCCCCCCCCCCCCCCCCCCCGGTTCCGCCGTCCCTGTCATTTGTAATGCGCGTGTTTTTTTGTTTTTTTTTCAAGGATATCACACTACTTTCAGCAGTGGCTTTCAGCACTTTACAGTACAGCCCTGACAGTGGCTTCTAGCACTCAACTAGTTAAAATTGTTGGCCTAGTGATTATTAATATTCTCTCCTCTCCTAATAGTCAGGTGTCTTTTGCTCTCTCGTCAACACCTGTGTCATGAGGAGAGTCACGAAGCTGACCGATGGGAGGGGGGGTGGGGGTCCAATTTGTCCCTACAAGGATTGCTCAAGTCCCCACTGATATAGTATTCTCAATGCTGATGATGTTGGAATATCAGCTGGTTAAAAAACACGAGTTTTAAACAAATTTATTTGTGGATCATTAAAATGTACATGAAGTAGCCGTGACTGACGCACATGGGCTTCCCAATTATTTAACAGTAACACATGCCGTACTCCAAAGTTAATAACGGCAGGTGTTTGTCACCGTGCATCTCTCGTTTATCACAGGACTCCACACTCCAGACCATAAAAGACAAAGTGCACGGTGCCTCCGTCCGAGAGATTGTCCCGAGCCTAAGGGTGGTTATGCTCTCACTACTAAACATTATTTCCAAGCCTTGTATGCTAGCTTCGCCAATGCAATGAGCATGTAAAAGATTATGGAAGTTTAAAGCGAGGAAAAAATGGAAATAAAAGAAAAACCTTCAATCTGCTAGAAGTATTATAAAACAAAGTACCACATAGTACGCCGGACTTTCCCACTGTTGGCCATTCTTCACCGGACTTGAATTTGGCGTAGTGGGGATGGGGGCTTGGTCTCTTAAATTTTCAAGGGTCCTCCACAACATTGGCCTTATTCAAGTTTCACATAACATAGAGCCCCAAAATGGTCTTCAATATAGGACTATACACACGATACAAATGCCTCAGATAGGGCCTACGCTCTTAGTGTAGGCCTGCTGAATTTTTAGAAATTTTCTCTTGGGCGAGGCCGAGTCATAATTATAGCTCTGTGGTCGTTACCACGAATGCTGGACGAATAGGCCCATGGACGAAACGGCCCAGATTGATTTTGGTCAGAGCCACATTTTTGGACAGAACAGCCCTTGTTGAAAAAAAAAAAAAATTCTTATGTCCCCATTATTTTTTTTTTTTTTTACAAAAGTTATTTGGATTTAGCAAAAAGATTCATTACAATGGAGTCGGAGCTGTGACCGCTTAGATTTAGCCGCTAGTTATTCGTAAACTGAATTCACGGTACCGGTTCACACCACGAGGGGTCCCGGGTCGTTTCACCCCAATTCCCGTCTCCACCCCCGGTTAATGTTTACTTATGTAAAAAAATTAGATGTATCAACTTTAGTTAAGATTTAACTCACCGATAAAAAAAAATGTTCTATTTATTAACTCACTTTATTGTTATTATTATTGTGTATTTGTTTACTTTGTTTTTGCTTGGACTGTTGCTTGGGTAGGCCTTTGAAGGGTCGAATGTATAATCTATAAATAGAGGATGTCTAGTGTTTTTGAGTGGATACCGAAAGTTATCTCAAGAGTGACTGAGACAAATGGTTATTTTGCGCGAGCGAAAATAACCATTTATCTCGGTCACGAGTGAGGTGATTTTCGGTATCCACTCAAAAACACTAGATTTTCTTTTTATTATAGGCTTTTTTATAAGAATCTGATAATTCCACTCGTTTTAACCTTGAATTGACGAATGAAAGTAAACAGCGCATTGAATCATTGATAGCGGAAGTGATTTGATTGATACTCGGAACAGACAGAGTCTTGCGACCTCATTCGGCTGGCGGGTTTCTAGTCCAAATAAGGCCTGAAAGTTCGTAATGTAATTTTTGGTTTGGTACGTCCCTTCATGGTGAATACGTGTTGAATTATTGCTGGAAATGATCGGCATCCGCTCAAAAACACTAGATTTACTTTTCATTATACGTTTTCAGAACAAATTGATCATTTCCAGTTTTAATTTGACTCGTATTCACCTTGAATTGATGCTTTGAAAGCCACGATGCTTTGAAAGCCACCATTTTGATTGATACCGTGAAAGTGAAAATTTCTATATCTTCACAGTGGGGGGATACGATTTCTATCTTTCCACAATTTCTTCGATAATCTGTCGTATAGCGTATAATAAAACGTGGTATCTTTAATAATGATGACAGTTACGTCTGTTTCTGCAGCAGACAAGTATATCCCGGGGGATTCATATTGCAATGCCGTTAAGAACAGTTTAGAGTTGTCGTTCACTTGTAATGCATGTGCTCGTCTCCGGAATCGAGAGTAGATCGTGATGTTGTAGACATGTTATCTTCGGGGGAGATTCCTGAGTTTGATATTGTTTCTATTTAATCAGAAAATTTACAAGGCTTTTCAGAACTTAGTGCGGAAGGTGATACAAATCCAACATAATCCGTTAATGTAGAGGAGTCTGCTATGGAAATTAGTGCCGTTTCTGACATACTTCAGTCAGAAAATGTACAAGACTTTTTAGAACGCCGGTGGCAGTCCAATTTGTTTACATAGGAAATGACTGTGATTTACACTTTATTAACGGCCGAAATATCAATCATTCAGAATGAACGGGTAATTTGGTGTTTCTTAATTGACCAGATATGTTGGATCCGAAATATTTCTTCACATTTTGTGATATTTTTCAGTTGAATGACCCTCCCAAGTTGTCGATTTTCGCGATAATTCAGATATATTTAACGAAGGCGAACTCTGCCTGGAACATTCATGATCATTCATCCCCCAAATTACTTTTTGGGGCGAATCGTCCTGGTCCGATAATGTATTTTGGACAAATTTGCTTGGGGGCGAACTAGTTTTAGGACGAAACGTCCCGGAGCCGTTTCTTGTAATCTGAAATTAATGAGGAAAAAATATAATATATTAGTTGCTTCTGCTTCTTGGTTTCTGTTCAACGAAAAGTTGTAGAAAATATTAGTTTCCGATTCTAATATACTTAGCATGGAGCGTAGATGCGGCCACAAAGCTTCCGCTTTCCCTGGGCCAACACAACATTTCTCTCTGGTGACGTTCAGTTTCCCTTCTTTAATGAGCTTGTATTGTGTTGGGAGTGCTCGGTCTTCGTTTTAGAGTAAAGCTTACAGCCAAGTAAAATGGCAGGTTCATCTTCTTTGCTCGACCATAAAGTCTATTGTGCCATCCTTCCACATCGTTGTTTGTTCTGATGGACCGTCCATAAACACACCACGTCTGCACTGAACTTGAGTTGACTGATGGTTAGCAATAGTTTGACAATTTAGGTGCAACAATACAGGGGTGTGCGTTCATTTTGGGCAGGCATTGTGGAGAAAGGTTTAGGTGACTGGTTTGCCGAGTGTCTATTACGCTAGAGACAATGTATATAAACTTTTGAGAAAATTCTTTTCTGTGTTCATGTTACCTATGGATGACATTTGACTCGCATTTGAAGAGTTACGAGCTAAGGTAGGCCCAGAGGCAGTCAGATGAAATGACGAGAATCTTTGAACCCCCCCCCCCCCCCAAAAAAAAACAAAAAACAATTGGCTCGGGCATTCCCTTTTACACGCGCCATTAACTCGTATTTCCCGGCTGATATTCAGCGTGTGGCATTAGTCCAGTATCAAATTTATTCCCGTAAGACAGTAGGCCGACATGAATTGATTTCCTGACACTCCAGTCCGGACGAAAATATCCCGACTGAAAATAATTACTGGTGTAATTTGTGATCGATTTCACAAAAATTATTCCCAAACTGGCGTTGACATTTAAAGTGTATTTTGTTGTACATAAGCTCCGTTTTACTGATGAGATAGGGCCCAGTCACCAATGCTTGTGGTGGAAGTCCTCGGAGTATAAATAACTGACTAAACTTGACTTTATCTACATGTTGCGGTCATTAGTTGCTATTGTGCAGAAATATGTGAACGTAAACAGCAATATATAAATAATAGTGCATTTTGTTGGAAAGGCGTAAGAGGGAAAACAAAAAGAACCGGCTGCTGCGTTACAGGTTTATTTTGAAAATCTCGGTTATCTCCCTTGCATTGGTTTTTCAAGTGAATATCGTTGCATGATAACATCTTAAAGATCGTCATTGAAACAGTCCGGGCGCATTTCTGTAATTATCAGATATGATGGCCATTGCAGTCAGTGGTTCTGTAATCTGAACATTTTCTGTTTTCTCACATCTGAGTGATGAAATGTGAAATTTTTTAATGCATGAGCGAGTTTTTTTTTAGCAAAATGAACCAAATCAAATAAGACAAAATGGTATCGAACGAACGTAGAACACGGCGTACACGACTCTGTGGACCACTGGGATGGGGTTGGGGGTTCTCTTCAAAAAAGCCTTGAACTCCATATGTGTATATGAAACCAGCTACCAAAAATACTAAGCGATGCATGAGGATGGGGCGTCATCCAAGTTTGACCCCCGGGAGGCAATCTATGCATGTCCCCCACTGGTAGAACACGGAAGAAAGAAGAGTGGACATTATTCCAAAGAGTTTAACGAAGCTTGAGTGTTAATTTGATGAAGAATATAGAGGAAAAAGTTTGTTTTTGGGTCCAGAATTTCTCAATGTGTAGCCTCCAGGTGCCTCCTGGACCTACCATACCACGAGTGGGGGCATCTAGCCGTGCTCTTTCCCCCAGTCTTTTGGTATAGTCTATGGTTACTGCCCATCCATGTAACCCTCCCTTACTGGTGAGATAGGACCAGGTAGCAAATGCCCGAGGTGAAAGCAGGCGCGTAGCCAGGAGGGCAAGAGTAATATCTATAGGGGGGCTATTTCAGCGATCTGAACGTAGCGGCTACCCACCCCCCACCCCTACGAAGGGGGTAGCCGCTACGCTCAGATCGCTGAACTACTAGGGAGCATACAGAATAGGATGCGCAGCATCATCCGAGCCACGTAGTGGCGAGATGGGGACGAGCACAACAAGAATGGGAGAACTTCTCTCGTTAGAGGGAGAGGGCTCCCCCCCGGGAAAAAATTTAAATTACAAAAACAAAAACGCAATTTCCTTGACCCTGAGTCGTTTGTGGCCATAATTTATAAGTTGTGAAAAGCATCAGTAATTACGGGGGCATGAATAAACTTTGGGCTGGGGGGGGGGGGGGGGCATGTGGTCCACTCAGTCCCCCCCCCCCCCATGATTACTCCACTGGGTAAAAGTGTTTCTAATGTTAGAATACTTTTAATGATTGACTAAGCTTGACATTTTGTGTTGCGGCGACGAAAGTGACCTTAAACAAATAAATGTGAATTAGTTGGAGAGTTGAGAAGAATTTTCGAAGTGGAACCTGCTCATTGATACCAAAACACACAGCATGCGATATCCGCTAATCAAGTCATCTTCGTGTTGCAATCCAGTTCTTTTTCGAAAAAGATGAGCTATTACTCACGCTCCGCCCCATTCTCACCAAAAGGTGAGGGGGGGGGGGATGTGCTGATGTGAGAATTCCGGGCGCTTTTCTAAATATTGAAATGCACCCAGTAACGAAGTACTGGTTGCTAGTAAAGCAATTTAAAACAATTACCCAGTGGAGTTGTCGCATAGGCAGTCACAACAATGCAAGCAAAATTCCAGCTAATGGACCTCCAGGCTGAACTCGGAGGTCCATTAGCTGAAACACAACTTTTGCATCTTTTACTTCTTCACAGGATTTGAGAATTAATATCCGGGTGTAAATTGTATACTCCGTGTGGATTTCGGTGGCAATCTGTTTGACATCCCCACGGGAACTCCGGGAAGTGGAGCAATGCTTGTTTACTATGGTAAACAAACTGTTTTACTGGTAAAATAGAACCCGGTCACCAATGCCTGGGGTGGAAGTCTTCTAACATTGGCGACATGTGTATAAAGATTGGCTGCACTTTATATCGATGTTGCGGTCACGTTTTGCCATTGTGCATTAACATATGACCTAAAACACCAATAAATAAATAAATAAATAAATATAACTGTAACAGTTCTGTGGAACTTCAACTGAATAAAAATATTGATAGCAACGGGTATGCGTTACAGGCTTCTTTAACCTTTACCCTGGGAGCACGGTGGCTCCGTAGGTAGAGTTGCAGGCTGCAAGCCGAGAGGTCCTCGGTTCGAATCCCACCTGCGGCAACCGCGTTGTGTCCTTGGGCAAGAACTTCATCTCCATTGCCTGCGTGGGGGCACGATGACGCCGTGTACTAAGGCGTACTGCACGTCGATGGTATGCATGTCTTCAACAATCTAACCCTGCCTGTGCTGCACGTGCGGAGTTACGATGTTGGGGAGCTGGCAGCTGCTCGTCGTTGCTCGGTGGTTCTCTCCGGGTACTCCGGCTTCCTCCGCCCGTAAACTGCCACGGTCATGATTGGCCATTGTGCATAAATATGCGACCTTAAACATCAATAAATAATAAATAACCCTTTACCCCAACGCAGACTATATCAAAATTATTATTTTAAATATAATTTTTTTTTAATTTTTCAAAAAATTTCAACAAAACCAAATCATGTGACCCCTCATTGGAACGAGCTCAGTGAGATCGTTCCAATGAGGGGTCACATGGTATGGTTTTGTTGAAATATGTTGAAAAATTTAATTTTTTCAACTGCTCAATTTGCATATTACGCTGGCGGATGCGGGCGATTTGTTAGGTAAAGGGTTAAATGAAATGTCGCCTAGGTGGGGTTAAATTAAGTTATTTTATTAACATCAATAAAATGTGTGGTCCCCGGGAAATTTCCCGGCGGGCTCCCTATTGCGTACCCCAGGACACCCAAAGCTGATGCAACACAGCACCTGTTGGTGCAGAAATTTCGTGAAAATTACCAAAAGGCGAAATGGATCTGATTGCATAGACTGCCAGTTTATCGAAATGCCCTCTTTGTGGACAGCCATTGGCAGTCCACAAAGAGGACATTTCGATATACCAGTAGTCTCGTCTGCCATCAATCGGTAAGCTGCAAGGAAACAGCTTTCTTTTGGTTCGAAAAATTACAATTTTCGTCCATTGGGATAAACTGTGGTCGGCTCGATGAGTTCGAGCCCCCTTTGGTGCAATCATTTTTGACAAATGAACGACAAAAATGACACAAAAATGCCATCGAAATGCCCTCAATGTGGACTGCTATTGATCGCTCAGATGCAAGTAAGCAGCGTTCTTTCAGTTCGAAATATCAAAATTTTGCCCAGGTCCGAACCTCCTTCATACATTTCCCGGCAGCTTTTCTTGGCCTAGCTCGCCCCTGTCTGGAGTTAGTAGTTTTTTGGACAGCTGAGTTAAACCAGGACTTTCAGTACCGGTATCGACCAGGGACGTGGCTAGAGGCTTCCGATTGGGGAGGGGGGTAGAGGTAGTGAATTTCCAACTAGGGGAGGGACCCGGATGGGGGACACCCCCCCTCACGGTCCCTCCCCGTAGTTGAAATTCACTACCGAGAAAAAATTAGAAAATGAAGCCATGAAAGGGGGCATAAAATTGATTCTAGTGACTGAAATGCCATCACATTGTGATAGAATTATCAGGTTATTATTTTGGATTATTCTGGGAGTAGAATATGTACTAAAACAACTGCTCAAGCTGAAAACTTTGAGCAATACACGCTGTCCTAACATTAAATAAGAAATTATGCAGGAATGATAAATCTTTGATGTTTCATCATTTTGTAACTGTGAATGATGGAATTAACTCAGGATAACGATTTTACATGATGTGATTTTCTTGAAGCGCATTTCGAGGATTTTTTTAATACGATAAGTAAACGTACTACAGATATCTCGTACCTATTGACAGCATGCATACTTTTGAAGCTCGATAATGAGTGCACTGTAATAGTAAATAGTAACGTTGGAATTTTTGCCGATTTGAAACAAGAGTTGGGATTTTGGGAAGTAAAGGAGACAACCAAAGAAGCTCTCTAAAATCCAGGTAGATGGAATTTCCAACTACTCATGACTTGCCCTCCGAATTTCCAACTATAGGAAATTTGGCCAGAATTTTTTTTTTTTTTTTTTTTTATGGGTGGGGGGTGGGGGGGGGGTGCACCCTCTCTCGCCAAGTCCTTGTATCGACTTACAGGATATTTACGAAGTTAGCTTCGTTAATACTGAGATAACAGCAAGTCCGCCTTGTGACCAATACGTTTAGCAACAAGGTAAACTGTCCAGTCCAGCACCACTACAAGCCCACGTAAAGACTGCACATTTGACCCCATTCTGTGCCGGGTTCACTGTTTCTTCTGAGATAACTATTACGTATAAAAGCAGTTGATGTGGACTATATACATGGAAATAGCACCTCTGAGTCATTTTGAAATTCACAAAAGTATTTGATAAATAAATTCCATAAATATTCACTTTGTTCTTTTAAGGAGAAGATCGAAAAACAAGATTGTACGTTAGTATATTTTTGCTTCAAGACTTTAATTGATGCTCAGGGTCGATAAATTAATTGGTGGTCCTCAGACATCTTATTTATGTATTTAAAACTTAAAAATTTCCAGGAACATCATAATATCGGGTTTTCGGACAAGTTCACGTTTTTTCAGTGTGCTATAAAATTCATCTCTTTTCTCGTTTATTAAGTACAATTTTTTGCTCCGAAAACAGGTATTTTTTGCCTCGGCCTAATATTGGTGTTAAATATGTACATGAGATCACCAACATGTCGAACAACAGACTACATGCACATGGCCGTCTTCTTGTAGTTTTCTGTCGGGAAGTAGGTCACATGATTTCAGAG